>JANBXA010000738.1:14092500-14382500 GCA_030556225.1 Cricetiscus sungorus | reverse complement strand
AAAAAGAGATGAATAAACAGGACTTTTATTTCTTGTGAGTGGTGGCATATGCCATATCCATCAGCAGACTCCTTCTGGATTCCTCTTTATTTTACCGACTTATGAGGTGAGTTAGGGTGTGTAGTCAGTCATAAGCCTGACCGATTAGGAGGTAGTTAAAAATCATCCTGGCAAGTTGTGTTATTTTTGAGCAGACACAGTAGAGTCCTTCCTGAAATTATTATAGTAAATGTAATGATTTGAAAGAATCTTCAGAAAGGGAATACTCTTTAGGATGAAACTAATCGTCACCAGAGTGCTAAGGACAGGGACAAGGAGGCACACGAACTTCTGACTCTGTTATGTGAACTTTTTCCCTAGGGCTGTTTTCTAGGCATGTACCCTTCTCTCTCTTTATCCATCCCCCACCACTCCGTTCAAAGCATCCATTGTCATACAATATGGCCAGAATGAGACAGTGCTGTGCTGCGTGGCCTTTCAGATTCGAATATTTTAGCAGTAGTCGAAGACTTGTGCTGAGTTGCCAGGTTGGAAACTGTAGTTGAGCTCTCTGATGGTGACCTACGTGAGGAGTGTAGTCATTGTTCTGAATCATTTATAATGTGACAGGTAAACTGGAGATGCCACCTCACCAGCGAGCCTCGGCTATGTGGTTAATTGTATTACGTAGATGTAGCGATATTTGACACACCTGAGAAATGATTCGACTGACCTCGAAGTAGAGACGATAGAGGAGCATGTAATGTTTGGAGCGGTTTTGTTGTCTGGTTCCTTTGAGAAGCCATCAGACTCCTGGCCCTGACAGCAGGCTGTCTCATAGTGACAGTCATCCACTCAGAAGGGGCGTCTGTTTGCTCAGGTGCCATTTCATTTCAGCAGTCATGAAGAATATCTTTTTTCTAGACCATCCTATTTCACTCCAACCCACATATAGTCAGAATGCCCCAAGTCTGCCTTCAACATCTTCATAATTACCAGGTAGACACTGTCACCTACTACAGGATATTCTATGGTCAGGGTCTTCTTGGCACTTTTCCTAGAGGTTGTCGTAGTTGAGGTTCTATAAGAAACTGATAAAAAATACATTGGTTATAGGATGCAGCCTGACTGGTTCAATCATGGCTTTTATATTGTAGAAGGCTAAAGATCCAGGAGTTGTTCTGCCTATGGCACTGGATGTGTCAGCCACCCCGATTTGACTCTGGAGGCCTGGAAGATTCCTGAAGAGATGCTGATCTTTAGTCTACACTGGGAGATGGAAGAAGTAGATTCCAGTATCAGGAAGGGTAACTGAAGCAGCAGCACAGGTGAACTTGCCAGCAAGAGTGCAAGCAAGCAGGCAAAAAAATCAGCATTTCCTTCTTCAGTGTCCTTTCATTTAGACTGTCCTCAGAGTGTGTCTTAGATGCAGCATGGATCTTCCTGCTTCAAATAATCTCTCACAGAGACCTTGGAATACTCATCTCTAAAAGGGATGTCTCTGTCCCACCCCCCTGATCCCACCCAGAGTTCAGAGGACTTTGAGGAAGAGGAGGGAGAAAGATTATAAGAGCCATGGAGGATTAAGGACACTAAGGAGTCAAGGTCTTCTAGACACAAGAGGACTGGTGCATATTTGACCTCTCGGAGACTGAGGCAGTACACAGGGCCTACAAGGGTCTACACCAGATGGGGGGCTCCTCAAGTTGAAAGGAGAATTGGGCACAAGTCCCCATCCCCTAACCCAGAACCTACATTCAATGGAGAGTCACTTGCAAATGAAAAATTAGTTTTCTCCAAGGAAGTCTCTGGGGAAACAGACTGCTTCTTTTTGTTTGTTTGTTTATCTGCTTAAATTATTTTTTTTAGTTTAAATTTGATACATGGTTGTTTTACATGTGAATCGCAGTTCCCTCACCCTCATGTCTATCCCTATCACCCCCACCAAACCCCAACCCATCACTGCCTGTGTTTGACTTCTGAGCTCTTCCACTCCCTGTGGAGACAGCCTTTTTAATGCAAGGAGTAGTTGCTGTGTCCCCGCTTGAGGTCTAATGTACACGCTCACCATTACTTGGCCATAAACACTCCCGACATCCTGCGCTCAGAACAAGATAACACCACAGTTTCCCATTAAACCAGAGCTGACTACCTCATTTCCCAGGGAATATAATATGCCCAGTTTTTAATTGGTTAGTTTGAAGATACACAGAAATTACTATCTCGTTTTTTCCTGTCTAGTGAACAGTCCAGAAGTTATTTATCTACTTGCATACTTTTATAAGTCTTTGTTCTTATAATAAAATGTGTGGCAATTTAAATCTAATATTTGGAAACACAATCTCCCAAATCACTACACAATAAACCCCTTAGGGCTCAATCACACTATCTTTTCTCCTGAACTTAGCAAAAATCATATATGTGTATAGGATTAGTATATTATACACATACACATGAACACATATGTGCATGTTTCCCTTGCCTTGCTCCAGGCGGCATCTTAAGAAGTCCTCCTTGTCCTCATTGACTCTGGTTCCCCCTGGATAGATTCTCA
This sequence comes from Cricetiscus sungorus, assembly GCA_030556225.1. Taxonomy (NCBI): domain Eukaryota; kingdom Metazoa; phylum Chordata; class Mammalia; order Rodentia; family Cricetidae; genus Cricetiscus; species Cricetiscus sungorus. The sequence continues at coordinate 14,379,967 of JANBXA010000738.1, read as the reverse complement.
CCGCCCAAATACTGTTTGTATAAAAAGCAGCTCTGAGCTCAAAGGAGTGACTCAGTGAGTAAACGCACTTGCCACAAAACCCTGAGTCCAATATGGAGGGCAACTTGTTGAAGTGAGAACCAACTCCCAAAAGTTGTTTTCTGACCTCCACATGAGCCATTCCACGCAAGTGTGCGTAATACACAAACACACATGTGCATCGCTAACTACGTAAGTGCAAAAATATGTAAAATGCTCCTCTCTTAATGGTATTGCCGTTATTGTGGAGAATCAAAGAAAGAAAAAGAAGAGAAGAGCAGAAGGGATGAGAGGACAGGACAGGAGAGGGGACTGGAGGGGAGGAGAAGGGGAGGAGAGCAGAGAAAGCGCAGGGAACTTGATTTTTTAGACCCTTGAGAGGATTAGACTATGTTCATAAACAAGCATATACCAAATTTTCATTCACGTTGATAGTTTCTCGAATGTTCATTCTAGAAATAGACTCTTATTTCTGCTACTAAGAGTATTCCTTTTTTGCTCTCTGTGGAAAAGTTCTTGTGGTTCATGTGTGTGTGGCAGGTGGTGCACACATGTGTAGACATTCATACGGAGGGTAGAAGTCAACCTCAGGTGTCGTCCACCTGCTTCCTGAAACAGGGTCTTCCCTTGGCCTGAGGTTCATCAACGGGGTTAGCAAGCTGGTCAGAAAGTTCCAGGGGGTCCGCCTCCACCTGTTTTCATCTTCTCAGCACCAACATTACAGTGCACTCTACATGTCCAGCATTTATCTCCATTTTATCATTGGCCAAAAAGGGGAATATGGGCACCAGGACCACAAACTGTGATTCAAAGTCTCACCGACAAATGATGTCTGCCAGGGGTTGTCACATGGATGAAGAGCTAGGCTCGGTGTCACATCTGGTGACATTGCAAGACTTTGTTGAGACTATGCATGTGCATTTTTATAGAATGTCACCTAAAACATGGTAGACAATGGAAGTAGCTTGATACATGTTGTCTTGTGTGTGTGAGAGATTGTGGGTTCAGTCCCTAGCACCCAAACAGCAATAAAAGGAAAAACGTGGTTTTCAGATTTATTATCTGCTTACAGAGACTTCCATATCAAGGTCAATTCAGTGTCTTGTCAGTTCTTAACAAGGAAAACTTGAATGTTTTCCTCCTATTTTTTAAAATAATCTTCTTTAATATATTATAATTTCTGGGAGGCCAAAGACCAGCATGATACTTCAGATTGATATTGAAGTGATATATTTTATCCTGTGGTTCTCAGGATGTATAAGCATTACCCTCAAGTTTTACCAGGAAAAAAAAAACAGAATAAACTATATGAGGACAGAATAACTATAAAAGGACAGAATAAACTATATGAGGTACCTACTATGTGTCCACAGGCACCTTGGCAGATGTGATCAGAGTCGAATCCCTCATGTGTCACATAAGGAAATTATAACTAGGTGTCCTGTAAAAAAGAAAAGGGAATAAAGAAAAAGAAAGAAACCAGAGCTCGGATGTATACACTAACTTGCCTATAAAAGGTGACAAAGCAGAGAGGGGGAGCCAGGCCTTGATAGGGAGCCCACACGTTTTCACTGTACGAGTTCTGATGTTTAATTTTTCAAAATACATGTTCCCTTTCGTTATGAGCTTTAACACTCATCAAAGGAAATGTCTGTTTATGTAAATTCCCTGCACTGATAGACAGAGTGATTATTTATAGCCTGTTGACATTTGCTGAGTTTTCCGTTCACATTTACATTAGCCTGACATCCCCAAGAGAAGGCTTGGAAATGTTTTGATGGCATGTCAGAAATTTCTAAATGTATATCCACTGATTCATTCCACAAACATCTTTCGAATGTGAACTCTGCTCAAGGCACAGTGCTGGAGTGAAACCTCAAAGATCTTGCTGGTGTAGTTCCATAGATCATCCACTGCAGGATGACCATCCACTCTTAAGAGACTGTTCTAGCAGCGTAGCTGTGTGGTGGGGTTTACCTGTGAGCAACAGGCATATCGCTAGCGACCCAAACAGAGACAGCCGGGATATGAGGAAGCAAAGAATTCAAAGGGATAATAAAACTGGAATATAAGGAGTTGCGAAAATGCAATAACAATAGTAATATCTTGTGTGGTGAAATAGTGGGGGAGGGTATGGAATAGAATTCAAGACTTGTGCCTGCTGTTTTGAAAATGTTTAAGCTGGAACCCATGACTTAATATTGGTTTTTTCAGTGCTAGGCATTTAACCTAGGGCCTTGCCCATACTCGGTAAGGACTCTCACTAAACTGTGTTTCTAACTCTTATTTTACTTTCTGATTTTGAGGCAGGGTTTTGCTGAATTACTCACACTGGCACTGAACACACTCTATAGCCCAAACTGGCCTTGAATTCCCAAAGCCCCCGCCACAGCCTCCTGAGTAGCTCGGGTTGCAGCCGCCTGTGCCCCTAGCTCCAAATATATCTTAATTCTTTAAAATTCTGTTTCCTTACTGGTCAGATACAGATGTTGATATTTCTCTCAAACGGGACACTTAAGAATCTATTTTGTTTGGTTGGTTTTTTTAATGTCATTAACAAATGCTAGAATAATACAGTTACTGGTACTTCAAGTGAATGTTTTATTTTATTGATTGATTGATTGATGTTCTAACAACCTTGGAAGAGAGCAGAAGGAAATAGCTGAGTGCCTGGCAGATGCAGGCCTGGGACGCAGTGCAGTGTAGAGCTGGGAGGAGGGAGAGCTTGCTTGAGAGGTCCCCATCAACAGGAGTGGAGAAATAGAAGGGGAGTCTGAATTTTTAATTGGAAAAGTAAAGGCTGTTTACACGACACTCAGGGAAGTGGGGATGGGGGGGTCTTTTAAGTTCTGATGACGAAGGACAAGTCTATAGAAGCTTTGTGTTTTTGTTTCCTCTTTATTTCTGCCTGCCTTCATTATCAGCCGGATGACCATTTTCTTAGTATGAAGGAGCATTTCATCTGACATTATTTAAGGCTTGATTATCCTGATTCAGTGCCCACCATTCAAAGTCCCCTAACTCACTTTTAATAAACTCGGAGCATCAAAGACCGTTTTTCTACCTGAGCCAGCCAGCAGAGAAGAACTAACTAAATAAATACATAAAACCATGGAAGGTGTTTTATTTTGGTTTCTAAAGATCAAGTTTAAAGCGGTCCCGAGGAATATTAAATCCAGCTAGATGTCGAGCTTGCGTTTAATAGAAGAGCTCAGCTCCTTTTCCCTATTCACGTTAGTTTAGGCCCAGAGGATATTTATTAAACCCAGAGCGGCAGAAGAAACTAATGTTAAGGGAGGAAATTGGTTTTCCTGCGCTGCAGTCCAACCTGTTTTTAAATTAGCAGAAGCAAGTGCTAATATGAAACCCTTTGACCAGTAATCACATTTTCCTTTCGCTTTGTTGGAAAATCGCAGCAATCCGCATTAGCATTTCACACTAGTTAGGAGTGCAGGTAAAGCGGTCCAGGGAGGCTGTTCAGGGTGAGTACCAGGGAGCTGAGGTGATGCTGCTGGAAGGTTCCCTGGGAAAAGCACCTCAGTAGGCAATTTCATGTGGAAGCTAAAAAGGCTCCCTTTTTCTGACAGCAATTCAAAAATAAAGCAGAGAAGACAATGAACGGGGCTCCACAGCAAGGCTGGATTATAGTTTACTCAGGTGCTGACACAAAATCAATGTTGCCACCTCCGATTGAAGATTTATTTCAGTAATTACTCTTGAACCCATAACTAAAATGCTGTCAAAACAGGACAACCTTGTGCGCTAAATGCGTGCGCTTTCTTCTTTGGGTAGATTAATTTACATGTAATAATGAAAACGGCACAGTTCCCTGATACTGACCAGTCAGCGTTCTGTCGTGCTCTTTGGAGACGGATGGGTGCGGGGCACAGATTAACAGCCACTTTGAAACACCTTTCACTGCATAGCTCAGGAGCAGACAGCATGGGAGTCATTTTCTTATTGATTCTGGTTAAGGCGATAGGTCTCTGAAGAAAATCTGTAAGTTGGAGAACCTAGCATCATTTCTCCCTAATGCACAGCCCAGTGAGTGGCTCATGGACAGGTCTTAGCCACAGCCTGCCACAACACTTCCCATTGCTCCTGGGAAAGGCTTTCACACATTTGCAGAATTTCCTAGATAAGGGAAAGTGTCTACTTAGTAGGCAGCAGAGGGACATTTATAAATAGCTAATATTTAATGCAGTTTATGATTTATGTGGAGGTATAAACCCATGTGTTGGGGATATGCTAGTATCTGGAGGCTGATCATGGGTTTCTTATCTCTGGAACCATATGGAACAAACCCATCCCCACTTCTGAATTAGGGATTCTTAACGTGGGACCTTGAAACTGGATGGTGTGGGGAAGATGTTTCTTTATTTTCAGAAACAGTTTTCAAAACTTTAGAATGTGCTTTGGTTATAAATGTGGCTGACAGCAATAGCGGTGCCTGCAGTACCTACGGCTTTAAGAGCAAGAGAAACCACACATCCTTCAATGAAGATGTTTTAGTGTGGAAGAGGTTTTCACACCCATCACTTCGTGATTTGATCCTAGTTCATACTACACTGCTATGTATTATTTAATGTGCTGGAATATAATGTTTATTTTGTATGTATGAGTATATTTGTGTAGTATATATACATATTCATGTGGGTGTTTGCAGGTGTGTACATGTGTGCATGCATGTGTATGTGGAGACCAGGGATTGATGTCAGGTATCTTCTTCAATTCTTTCCCACCATGGTTTTTGAATGGAGTCTTTCGCTGATCGAGCGATTGAATGATTCTGCTGCAGTGACTGGCCAGGGAGTCCCAGGAGTCCTCCTGTCTTCCAGCACTAAGGCCACAGGTAGATTCTGACACACACAGCTTTTCCAGAACTCTTGGGGGTTCTGAACTCATCGCATCATGGTAATTATCAACTGAGCCTTTTCTACAGCTGGCAAAGATTTTCTTCAAAAAAAAGAAAGAGGAAGAGGAGGATGATGATAACAATTTCAATAAGCTTGGTTTTGTTTCTAATCTTATTTTATGCTTCAAAGTATTCTAATAACTTTGTACAGAATTTATTCAAAGACCTAAATGTAAAACTTGAAATTATAAAATATTTAGGAAAGAAATATTCAGTATCTAGGGTTTGGGCAAAGTTATTAAAAATGACACCAATCTATAAAGGTAATAATTAAATTAGACTACATTAAAATTAAAAAATAATTGGTCTATGTAACATTTGGTAAGAGAATAAAAAGACAAAACCATAAAACAGAGAAATCATTTGCTATTTTAATATCTGGAGAAAAAACGCTTGTTTCTAGACTATAAATTTCACTTGTTTCTAAACTCTAAAACTTCAATAACTGAATAAAAACACACAAAAATGTCACCAAAAATAGAAAGAGATGGCAGACAATGACTTTAAATGATGTTCAGTGTCACCATTCATAACAGAATTGAACCTTAAAACCAAAGTGTGAGCTACTGCACAAACCCTGACCAAAATGACCGAGAACGTGTGGCAGTGAGTGTTGGTGGGGACGTGGGACTCGAACAGGGCTGTTTGGAAGGGCCAGCGTCAACCACTCTGCAAAGTAATTCAGCAGTTCCTTACATAGCTAAATATGCATTGTTCAGTTCTGCACATTAGCAGTGGCTTCCGTATTATAGAAGTAAGCACTGGGGAATCCTGGAAAATGGTAAATAAACTTATGGATGGATGGATGGATGGATGGGTGGATACATAAATAGATTTGCAATTTCACTTGCATCTATCATTATTTCAAAGTAGAATGCTTTTAAATGGCAAAAATAGCAGAGCTAAGAAGATGAATTAGTCAATAAAGAGCTGACCTCATAAAGCATGAGACATTAAAACCAATCTCTAGCTTCTACATTAAAAATATAATGATAATGGCGAGCGTGGCAGCACATATCTGTGACCTCAGCACTGGGGTGGGGCAGGGTGCTGAAACAGGAAGATCCCTGAAGCTCGTTGGTGGGACAGCTTAGCTGAATTCAGGAGTTCTAAGCCCAGTGAGACACCCTGCCGCAAAATAGTAAGATAGAGATTGAGAAAGGCACTGGGCATCAACAAACACACATTCAAACATGCATGCATATATCCACATGAGCAGATACATGACACACACATGCACACACATTATCAAAAGCGGGAGAGATGATAAAAAACACAACGCACACAACATTAGTTTCGGGATGGCTACTGCCAGACTACCCAATGGCCCCTGGCATTAATTAAGTTAAAGGTTTAGGAACACTTGCTTGATGCTCCCATTATAAATAAACCACAGATGCAGATCAGGAATTACCTAGTCAGTGGGCACCAAAGAGTTAAAGCTGAACTCTTCTGCTTAATGTAAACCCATGTTATTGCAGGACACACAGTAACAAGCAAAAGCAGGCTCATTTATTTGGTATTGACACTTCCACTGGGGCTTAAGCCAGGACAGCCAAAGCTAGCCTGCCTCCTCCCTTCCTTTCTTCATTCCTTTAAACTGCTTTCATTTCATTAGAGGAAAATTGTCCTGTCTATTAGACAAGCTTGTGTATGTGGCTTCTATAAGAGCAGCTTCAGAAAGGTCTGCTTCTAGAATCTTCTGTTGGAAGAAGCCGTAAGATCTAAATGGAAATTAGTTCTGCTTGAAATCCAGGCACACAAATGCACATACACACTGACATGTACACAGCAAGCACACACACACACAAATCCACACACATACGTACAAACACACACATACAAACACACACACACATACATACTCACACACGAATACACAAACACACACACACATACAACTATGTAAGGATCTGTACTGTCTAGGTTTCCATAAGAACAAGCCTTCATTGTTCACATGCAAGTAAAATTGCCTTCAGGACATTCCTCAAAAAATATTCACACCACTAAGTCATGCATGACTTCATTTAAAACCACCCAGAGGTGGGTATGGATACCTATGACCCAAATACTCGGGAGGCTGAGGCAGGAGGATTGAAAATTCAAGACCATCTTGGGTGCTTATCAAAAACCCATCACAAAATAAATTTTAAGTACTAGGGACATTAACTTAGTGGCAGGGTACTTGTCAAGTATGTCCAAGGACGTAAGTTCTGTCTCAGATACTTAAAATCAACGTGTCCATCCTGTCTGCATGTAGCACATGCAGAATAAACACTCCCCAAACATGTACAGCATGTCATGAACTGAATACTGTGTAGGCGGTTGTAAAACAATGGCACTTGTTTACCCGAACAGAAAAGGTACAGTAAAAATACAGCATAATAATTACTGCTCTACAATGTAGCTGCAAGGCGAAGCTGTTTCTTTCTTCCTATCATTATGTGACTATGCTAAGCAGCTTTTGTCACTGGGACAGGCTATCTAGAAGAAGTCAGTGCACAGGAACAGTTGATTATGTCAACTCATGGTTTCTGAGGTTTCAGTCCAGGGTCAGCTGGTCCAATGCTCTGATCTTGACCAAGACAACTCACAGCAGTAGGAGTGTACGGCAGAGGGTGATGCTAACTTCCTGGTGAGGATGAGATGAACTGTTCAAAGCCACCAATGACCTCTCCCTCCAGGCGGGCCCCGTTTCCTCTTAGCACGTTCAGTTATGAACTGCTCAGTGGATTTCCATAGATGAGGTCAATGCACTCATGGGTCAGTTACTCCTCAATAGTTCCAGCATGAGGGGATCAAGCCTATCCAAATCACAACAGTAAATCCTTGTTCTATTTCAACAGTTTTAGCATGTTAAGCTTTTCTTAACACCCACATTAGCTAGGCCTGCACAAGGCCAGGCTTGTTATTGTCAACTGTCCTTTATTTCCACACCTTGTCCCCCGGAGCTGTGATATCTTGTGATGCCGTGCCTTCTCTGGAACCCTGAAGGGTCTGGTCTGCCTCTTTTAGGCTCTTTTTGTTTTCTTCCATGTATATGCACACACAATAAAAACTATAGTGCATAAATACATAAGCCATTTGCAGTCATTATTAATTAATAATAACTAAGTATTAATTATTAGTAACATAATAAAAATATGTTACTGCACGTAGTTGTAGGCCCTATCACGTGTGTCAGCCCCTGGTGACTTTGCAACACAACGTTGCTTCACACATCTTCACTTACCTAATCCTTGAAGCAACTCATTGAGGAAGGAGCTGCTATTCCCAGTATCCTCACTTTAAATCCATGGAAAACCTAAGACTCAAAGGTCAAGAACCTTCCCTATTTGTATATGGCTAATAAATGATAGACATAGGACTTGAAGCATTCAACTCCCAAGTCCTTAACCACTGAATCCCGTTGACCCTATCACATTTCAGAGGTTGTTCCCGAGGGCTGAGAACTATCAGTTCCCACTGGCCAAGAGCTGTGGGACAGAGTTTCATATATAAGTCTGAGAAAAGAAATCAGCCCTTGATCAACTTGGTCAACAACTCACACCAGGGCATTAATAGGTCTCATCCATATTTCCTGTGTTTGGGGTTATTTCATTTCTATGTACGCATGCATAAATCTCTTCAAATATTTAGCTTTAAGTGGATTTTTAAGGTTCGTTGTAGTGAGATAATTCACTTTGTCTGCATCTATGGCACTGACCACGCCCATTGGGGGTGGAGACAGGGGCGGATGTTACCTGGGGGAACTAGGTCTGAGGAGGAGCTCAGGAGCGCTCTTGCTTGCAGCAGGGGGACAGGAGAACATCCAGAGGCATCCTTGGGACCAGGAACCTGCTGGTGTTCATCAGTCTATGTTGCAAGTTATTTCTCCCTGAATAAACATATTCGGCCTATTTGTTTCTCCTGATCCTTATTTAACCATGACAGTTCATTCTATGTTTATGTTTAATTCTTTTGCATACATGTATGTATGTGCACCATGTACATACTTGATACCCTGTGAAAAAAGAGAGATCAGATACCCTAGAACTGAAGGTTAGATGTTTGTAAACCATTATGTGGGTGCTGGGTCCTCTGTAAGAGCAACAATTGCTCTTAACCACTGAGCCATCTCTCTAGACCATGAATTCTTATACATATATACATATATGTGTGTGTGTGTGTGTGTGTGTGTGTGTGTGTGTGTGTGTGTATAAGAGAGAGAATGGGAAGTATTGCCTATTTCCAAATTCTTTAGATCAAGGATTAACAAAGGATGTCTAAAAAGCCAGGTAATAGATAATATCTACTTTAGGTTTTGCATGCCAAGAAGACTATTACTGCTGCTTGTATAGTTAAGAAAATTCCTTATCTTTTCAGCTTGATACATTTTCATATTTTAATGTTCTGCATTTCAATAATCAGCTAAAAGCAAATTCTTAATATGTCTTTAAAAAACAACTTCATATTAAAAAATGATTTTTTAAACCTTGAGAAAAATACTCCAGGAACAATTAATATGTTAGATATATTTAGTAGAAGTAAGTAAAATGTCTAATATAGAAGATATTGTGTCAAATTTTCTTTCTTTTATTTCCTCTGGATGTTGTATTAGGTTAGTAAATATCAGAGAGGACCTTTTTGCTCATTGCTACGCTAGAATTTCTTTTCTGCTGGTATGTATATGTATGTATGTAAGTATGCATTCATGTATGTATTTATGTATGTATGCATACATGCATGTATGTGTATTCCTCCATCAGATGCCTATGTGCATGGGTTTTTGATTTATTCAGAAGTAACATTCAAGATCATATTATAGTACTATTAGTATTATATTATGTTGGCACTAGATTGCTCAATGGATGTTGAGTATTTGTTTTGTATCCTGATTTAGCACTTATAGTGGACTATTGCTGATCTGTGCAACTTTAGGACTAATTGTGTAAATTAGTTCAAGGCAAGCATAAGTGTGTGAAAAAGACAACACTACACACTAACTTGGTGCTGAAAGTGTGTTCTGTTCTGCCTCTGGAAGGGAACATAGCCCATCATTTGAATTTTGGTCCAGGCAAGGGCTAGACTCAGGCTGTGGGCAAGGTTGAATCCAGGCAAAGAGTTCAATTTGATATGCTGCATGACATTTCAAGACGATATCTACATTGCAGCGATCAAATTTTACTGAGGTTCTAACCCACAGTGTCAAAGGCATTTATTGAAAAATAAAAGTGATTTATTTTGGATAAAAAGATGTGTTGTGAGAAGAAAGTGGGGGGAAGCAAACAGCCTGGTGTGAGGAAGTCTAATATGCTTGCTGTCTTTTGTTTGAAAGCGTTAGTGGGTTTGTTTAAACTTGACTTGGCATTTCTTCATTTTATGTCAGATCTCAGAGTGACTTAGAGTGTCAAGAGTGTCCCTGGAGGAATGTGAAATCTTGGGGAAACATCTGGGCCAGTCCAGCAAGCTTTATGCTTTTTGGCTTTGAATGGACAATGTGACATTTAATGTACATATTACAAGTTAATTACATGATACCATACTGAGGCAGTTCATTAGAGATACAAACACAGTCCAGCTTAACACACACACACACACACACACACACATACATGAATATGTACACACATATATACTCATATACAATCCCCCATATATAATATATGCATATATTTTACACACACAGATACATACACACACACACACATGCACACTGTAACAAATGTATAAAAGCTATGACTTGCTAGAAATGAAAATTATTTTATTTTGGTTTGATTTGAAACTAAACCTGTTTTTACTGTATAAAACAAAATCGCATGAGTCTTTTTTAAATAAAATTTAAAAAACACAGTCTTTTTAATATTTATTTTATTATTTATTCATGTGTATGTGTGTGTTGTATGTGCATGTGAGTGCACTGTTTGGGGGGGTCAGTAGAGACCATCAGATCTTTTGGAACTGAAATTACAGGTGGTTGTGAACCACTATGTGTGTGCTTGGAACTGAACTCCAGTCCTCTGAAATAGCAGCCAGTACTTTTAACTGTTGAGTCATCTCTCTATCCCCCTTAAAAGAACTTTTAACTATAGAAAGTTAATGCTTCAATAGTAACATCAAAAGTACAGTAGTAATATGAATACTTGCAATATGGAAAGAAAGTGTGTTCATGACTTAAATACAATTCAGCTTGCATTTGTTTTAGTTTTTTTTTATAAAGTTGTGCTACAGTCTGTACTTCAGAACAGTCCACTGGATCATATTGAGAGACAGTTATTATCTAAAAAGCAGAGCTTCAAAGGCATGGACCCATCAAGCATACACATAAAGAAAAATAGCAAGCAATCAAGGAATGAGTTAGTCTTTGCTGGCAGATTTTTCTATCTCACCTGCCAGTTCCCAAATAACCACATGGGGACTTCTTACTAATTGTCAAAGATTGGCCAATAGCTTGGGCTTGTTTCTAACTAGCTCAATGACTTGAATTAGCCCAATTGCTTTCATCTATGTGCTTTCCTGAGGCTCATTTGCCTCATCAATGTACTGTCCATGCTGCATGGTCTGCATTTGACTAGCGACTCCTGTGTCTCCATCCTCCTTCTTCCCAGCATCCTCTCTGTCCCCAAAACCCTGGCTAACTATTAGCCACTCATCTTTTCATTAAACCAATCCAAATGGCAACACTTCGCAGTGTACAAAAAAGATTATTCCACAGGTCTTACTTATATTATTTAATATTTTACTATTTATCATTACTATTCTCTGTATATAAAATATGTGTGATTGTGGGTACTTGTGAAGGTCAAATGGCAACTTTTAGAAGTCAGTATTCTAGTATTCTCCCTCCACTTTGGGATCTAGCTCTCAAACTTGGGTTTCTAGGCTTTCATGGAAAGCAACTTTAACCACTGAGCCATCTGTTTGACCCTGTATTGGTTTTGGAGGAGGATAGTCACTATGCTGTAACTCCTAAGAATTAAACATCATCAGCTCTACCTACCTAACCTTTCCCTATCCAACAGGCCATGTGAGTTTAACTACCTCAATACAGAGAATAAGGAAAAGAAAACCCAGATTTTTGTATTGCAGAAGCTTCACTTAATTTGTGTCAAGTATTTTTCCTAATCATGGACAAGTTTCATGTGTATGCATTTATTCTTCTGGACTCAACCAACAGTTGCTTATAGTTGCAAAATATAATCACTAGTCGAATGACATGTGACTAATATTATAAAACTCCTAACTAACATGGTTATTCAAGCACTGTACTTTCATATGTAACAGCATTTGCCTTGGGAAGGCCTGAAATTTATAGAGAAATTTAATGCTCATTTTTACAGGTCATAAATATTGTCAATGTTCATGATGTGCAATATTTGTTTATCTGGCACACAGAGATACAATGTCCCTTCGTATCTGCCTATATATCCTACGGATTTACTGTATTTGTGCACACCATACATCACAATTTCAGGTAACTTTCAGTGTATGTGGCACTTACAAGTCAATGCTATAACTATTAATACCAGGAAAGTTTTAAAATATGACTAGTTAAGAGCATCAGCCTCTTTCCATTTAGATACAATGTCAAGGAATATTTGAAAAGCTAGAAATAATTATGCGGTGTTTTTTGAATGCACATTGCATTACGGACACATTCCTAGTATTTTCAATAAAATTCTTAGTATCCCATTTCCAAAACCATAATATTCCACCTAGAATACAATGTCAAGGAATATTTGAAAAGCTAGAAATAATTATGTGGTGTTTTTTGAATGCACATTGCATTACGGACACATTCCTAGTATTTTCAATAAAATTCTTAGTATCCCATTCCCAAAACCATAATATTCCACCTAGAAATGAACCAGTAACCTGGAAGCTGTAACTTTAAGACTGATTGGATATATGTAAATTGAAATATGTAAATTGATGAAAGCTGTAAGTAATGGTACTTTACAGAGAGATGAGACCCACACTTTAATTGAAAACCACCCCCAGACTAGCTTCACACTCTGTTCGTTTTCCAAGTTCTTTTATCACTACGATATATAGCAGAAGAGCAGGGCTCACAATGAACAATGAAGACAACCAAACTTTTGCATTAAAAATCCTGATAAGGTGATAGGAAAAACAGTTAACTCTAGTCCTGAGCCAACACATAGTGGTTTCTGTTGATGGAGACCCAGCCCACGCTCCTACTAATCTGTATTACGTTATTGCTAATGTAAATAATTTAATGGGATATTTAAAAATACCAGAGTCATGTGCATCTACTCCTCTTGTGTGTGTGTGTGTGTGTGTGTGTGTGTGTGTGTGTGTGCATACGTGTGGGTACACACCAATGCGTGTGTTCATGGAATCCAGAATTCAATTTTGTTGCTTTCTACCTTATATTTTAAGAAAGGGTCTCTCATGAAACTTGAAGTTCACTATCATGGCCAGAAAGATCCACCATCCTCTTGGTGCTGGAGTTATGGACATATGCTCTTTCTCAGCTTTTACATGAGTGCCTGGGATCTGAACTCAGATCCTCATATTTGGGCAGCAAGCACTTACCCACTGAACCATCCTAGTAGCCTAACATCTATGTTTCTTGTGGGCTCTTAGAAATATCCTTTCACCTTTCTTGTCTCTTCTTTATTGAAAAAGGTGACTCACTTGCAGTTTACTGGTCAAGAATCTATAAAGCCAAGAAGACATACATCCTAAAGTTTAATTCAGTTTCTTAGACTGTAGAATGCACTGATTCTGGTGTCTCTTTGGACTGCTTTCTAAGGCATGGGCAGATTCTATTTCACAGCTCCAAGCTGCTCAAGTCAGTGGGATACATCCATGCCTTGTGCAGCAAATTTCTCTCATGGCCTCTTTGCCCCAGTCTCTGTAGTAGAATGGTCCCTGTCTCTGACATGGAGGCAGCTGCTTTTCAAAGAAAAGAGGAAGTCCCATGAAGAACACTGGGTGTAACACCTTCTTTGCCAGACACACTTAGGAGACCCCCTTGGGAAGTGAAATCCCAGAACGTAACCCTGTGGACCACAGCACAAGACCACATAAACACAAAGCATGAGGCAACTAGGTGTAATCTCATCCATATCAACTTGAGAAAGCTTGTGAAATTATTCCTGATCAGCCAGCAAAATGGCAGTTAATGAGTTTCCAAAAAGAATTTGTCTATCTTACTGTATATCTCTGAATTGAAATTATTTTTGTTTTTTGAGACAGAGTCTTACGTACCCCAAGCTAACCTCAAATTTGCTATGTACCAAGGATGACTTTGAACTTCTGGCCCTTCTGATTCAGTGGCCTGTGTTCTAGAATTACAGGCATATATACCACCAGAGCCTGATGCATAGTAGGCGATGTTATGAGTATGTTTTTCCCCACCGGTCTGGGCCCACTGGCATGCCAAATAACACACTGAGATGCTGTATTAAATATGAATCTATTGGCCAGATACTAGTTTCTTATTGGCTATCTCTGTCTCAATGATTAACCCGTTTCTATTCATCTAAGTGGTCTTATCTTACCAGAGAGAATGGCTGGCATTCTTCTCTCCATCCTCCATCTTGAATATCCTCCCTACTACTTCCTCTCTCCTCCTAGTTTCTTCATCCTGCCTATATTGCTTTCCTATTGGCCAAAAGTGCTTTATTCGTTAACCAATACGAGAAACATATTTACAGAAGGACATCTCCCTATCATTGAACTACATCCCCTGCTTTGCATTTCCTTTTTTATTAGTATGTAGTAATTGCACATGCTAATGGTGTTCACTGTAATATTTTCCACGTATACATATGTGCCCTTGTCAAATGTACGAGAGGTTAAATTAAGAGAAGTTGAAAGGTCATTACTTGACACCACTATTGGGGCCAAGAATCTGTAGCCAAATAGATCATCGGCCCTAGGTGAAAATTCACTGTTAAATGGACATAGTATTAAACTGACTCCTAATGACTTACCAGTATACCCGTAGCTAGAGAATATCTCAATACCCATCAGGAAAAATAAAATGATATTTGCAGTAGATGGTGACTAACACAGAGGTGCAACTGGTCAAAGGGCAGAGAAAGAGAGATTGTGGGATGCTCATCCCTAAATGGGTCTATATCACACCCTTCTCCCACGGCTCACGGATCATGCAGAGGAGAAGGCTGAAGGAGTGTATGAGCTAGAGATGGTGGACGACTATAGAAAAACTGTTTTCCAGACACAACAGGGCAGTTAAACATGTGAATTCACAGCACTTGTTACTTGGGCAAGCCCGAGTCAGACAAAGTCTGTGGGAAGTGATATAACTAGCTTAAGAGCTATTTACAACTGATAGCTACTGAGATGGAGAGATTATTCTCTTTAAGGGTAAAACCCTTGGTAGGTCAACCACACTCCAGTGGGTGGTCTCACAAATATATGGTATTATAAAAGAATATGGATAGCCAAATTGGACTTGATAGGGTTTTAATAATAAGAGGACATCAATAGAGAAAGGGTCAGAGAGTAGATTTGGCAGGAGCTAGGGGAGAGGGGGTGAATAGGATCAAATTATTGGAGGAGATTCTCAAAGAATTTAAGCATAAAAAGAGAATTAGAAAGATCCAAAAGTACATTCATTGTATCTTTTCTGTGTGGATGTATATGATTATGTATGTGTGATCACTTATGTGCAGGCCAGAGTTCAATACTGAGTGTCTTTTTCTACCATTCTCATTTTTTAATTGATGTTTCTCATTGAACCTAGAACCTATTGATTTAGAAAAGTAGGTGGCCAGGAAGCCCCAGGGGTCACATCATCTCTCTCCTTAGCACGGGGATTACAGGATTGTGCCGCTATGCTCACAGTCTGTAACTTCTGGAATCTAAACCCAGGTCTTTGTGCCTTCCTGTCCAGGGTTTTACTGACATTTCCATAGCCTATTTTTTCCATAAAATAAATAACCTTGTGAAGATCATAGGGTTGTTTTATATATCAGTTAATGCTTCCTTTCAAAAGTCTCATTCATTAATTTTCTACCAAAGAAAACCTCATCTCTCTCGGATATCCATCCTAGTGGTGCTGACTTTTGAAGTTACCACTGCATATTTATTCTGATTAGGAAATTTTTCCATGTAACAAGCCCTTTAAGTTGAACAAAAACAATGTTGCCTGGTTGTTGTTAATAGCCTGTACTATTGGGAACAAAGACTACAAGCCCATATCAAAACTATTCTACATGTTCTTAAGATGCATTCCATTATTACTCTTTTTAAAAAAAAATCAATTCTCATTTCTACTGAGTAGGTAATTGCTTAAAAATACTCATTAAGAGCCTGTTCGGCACCATGCATTTTTTCTGACTGAGAATAACAAATCTAGGTATTGGTATTCTTTTTTTAACCTCTCTAGTGAGTCTAATGTGTGGCTCAGGTTGAAAAATCACTGTCTAGAAGACCTGAGTCTGAGGGGAGGGCCAAGGGCATTCACAGGGTGGAAGGCTTTTGATAAGACTATGGCCATAGCCCACAGGATGTACCTGGTTCCAGTGGTCTCAAGAGCTAGACAGATTGAGTCTGGTTATTCCTTGGGAGAAAATGGTCCTGGAAAGAGTAGACATTCCCTTGGTGGGGGAGTTGAAGAGGAGGAAGAGTGGTATCTGAGAAGTAACAAGGAACTCTGACATCAACCAGCCTTGATAGAACCAGCCCCATCTACTAACGGAAATGAAAGGAGTCAAGGAGGTTTGGCTAGAACGACATAGAAATCCTAAAACCATGCAGAAGCTTTGTGTTTCACTCATCTGCCCAAAGAGAAACGCTGTGTCTTAGCATTCAAAGGAGGTAAATATGATATGAAGTGACCTACGTTTGAAAAAAGAAAGTGTGCATTGTGGGAGTACATTCAGGAGAAAGTACTTTTTTACTGGTCAGCTTAGCATCATTGATGTGCCCAGTGATGACAGAGTATCACTGTCCGAGATCCTCTTCTCTTCTCTGTACCTAGCGTCTCTGAATACACGTAATGGCATCTTGTACATGTTCATTCATTCATTCATTTTTTCTTTATATTATACCTGACTATATAACCCAGGCTGGTCTCTACTGGTCCTCAGGCCTCCCAGGTACTACAGATATGTGCAACCATGCTTACTTTGTACATATTTTTAAATGTTATTAATTTTTACAAATGTCATAGTAATTTTATGTTCAGAGAGTTAAAAAATGTCCTTGATTTACAAGCATTAAAGAACTCAATTCTTAGTACTATAGAAACAAAAAAATCATAAAGATAGCATTTATTTCTAGGTGCCTTTTAAAAAATATTCACTCAATAGATCTAAATTAGTTAACTTATCAGTGAATATACTTACTCTCTTCTACTCACAATGGAAATATACTCACAAAGGAACGTAGGAACAGATTGAGAAAACATACTTACCCAATTGAGTTAATAGTGTACAGGTTTTACTGATATATAATAAATAGCACAAATATTTTTGGAATTCAGAAAATAAATTTTAAGAACCTAAGTAAGTAACAAAGGCTTCAAGAGATGAAGGAACCATTTTGTTTTGCTCCTAAAGGATTTTCAATGAATATTTGGTCAGTACTTCCTGTACTGTACTTTGTAGATAAGCCAACTATTTACTGCTTAATGAATAAATGAATTAAATGCATCATAAAGTTTTCTTGAAGCATGGGTAAAGTTTGGCACTGAATAATACTTGAAAACAAGCTGTTACAAACGAGAAAAGGCACACGTACATATAACATAAATGCACATAGATATCTCTGACACTAAATTAAAGACTTTAGCATTGATGCTGACAGAGCCAGCAAAGAAATGTTTTGTATATTGAGCCCAAGTATAAAACAATAAATTAATTACAAAATTAGATGACTGTGCAGAAAGGTGAACTGTGTTTAAAGCAACGGGAACAATTGGAAACTGAAGTGGTACCCTTGGATACTACCCTTTTGTTCACTTTTTGTTGGTGTTTAGAGGCTTATCTTGATGAGGCTGTTACAAAGGAAATTCAAGAATCAAATATTTCACCAGTTGATCTCTAAAATGAATTTCAACTCTTCTTTTTTGTGAGTCAGGATCTAACATATTATAGCTCTCTTCTTCCTCTTTTCCATCCTCTTCTTCCTTCTCTTCCTCCATCTCTCTCTCTTCTCCACTTCCTTATTCTCTTTTCTGCATGTGTATGTGCATGAAGTATGCAGACATTGTTTGCATGTCCTTCATGAGCAATTGCGCAAAATATTTTGAACAAAATTGTAGCAAATGGATTTTAGCAATATTTTCCAAGGACAGCTACATCACAACCAGTGGGATTTATCTGGGAGAGGTAAAATGTATTCAACTTCTGAAAACTAATTTGTGTAATTCACCAGAGTAGCAAACTTAAAATAGAAAAGAAAAATACATGATCATCTCTATGAGATGATCAGAATCTCAATCTGGCAGAAAAAGCAGTTGCAAAAGTTCATCCCATTCTAATTTTTAAAAGCTCTTGAGCAAACTAGAAATAAATGAGAATATCCCCACCTAATACTCAGTAAGATTTTTTAAGCTACAGTTAAAATTATATTTAAAAGTAAAAACACTAAACTTTTTATTCCTAGGATGAAGAAGCCAGAATATATTCTCAGTTCTTGCATTTATTCAACTTCCCACTACAAGTTCTACCAAGTGCAATCAAACAAGCTATCAATAAGCAGAATCCAAACTAGAAAGGAAATAATAAAATAGTCTTTATTCATTAACAATCCCCCGAAATTGAATGGAATCAACAAAATAACTACATGTTAAGGGAATCTAATGCAGGGCACATGCTCAACACAAAATATTCTATATTTGCTTGAATGTAGGCATTGAACAATTAAACTATTCATAATAGCAAGATAAACGGTACACAGATGTAAAGAGAGGAGGTATAATTCAAAACATTTACAAATTAAAAATAAATTTTAAAAATATTTAAAAGGGGTAGTTGCTGGAAACATGACTCAGCAGTTTAAGAGCACTTGCTTCTATTGCAGAGGACCAAGGTTCAACACTCAACATCCTTATCAGGCAGCTCACAATCACTTGTAACTCCAGTTCCAGGGTATCTGATATCAGATGTCTCTTCTGGTCTTTTCAGACAACTAGGCATACCCAGATACACATACACATGAATAAAAATAAATTTGAAAAGTTCGAAGTGTACAAATTATAAAAATGACAGAACACTAGTGAAAGAAAATAACCTAAACATAAGAAGATAGATTCATGGGTCAGGTTGTTAGGATGTCAGCCCTTCTCAAGTTGACAGATAAAATGCAGTAGACCCACTTTGAAAAATAATCTGGCAATTTTGTTAAAAACTTAAACACATCTATCATTTGACCTAGCCTTTCTCCTGTAACTGCCCATCCTGGGTGTGATTCCTGGGCCACAGAAGACAAAGTCGGACTTCAAAGCTTAGTTTGTGAAATCATCTCTCTCCTTGCTGGGTCCTTTTAACAACTACACAGTCTGAGATTAAAGTGTGGTACTTTTGGTGATGGTTTTCAAAACCCATCCCTACTGGATAATTGAGTTAGTAACAAAGACTTTCATGCCATTCTGCATTAATGAGAATTAAGAGCCAGCGGTTAGCTTCTTGTTTCCCATGAAGTCCCACTGTGATTTCTGCAGGGTGGAGGGAGATTACAAAGGAAGTGACATAAATGGATGTCTCCTGCATGCGTCTTACCAACAGATTTCAGCCACTGAAGATTAAAGAGAGCAAATGGCTACCACCCAGTGGCACCAGCCACTGCAGGGAACAGAAGGGAATTGGGTCAGGATGGCGGAATCCCACAATTCCCAGCTACATGGGCTCATGTGACCCACTTCCGTCACCTAAGAGTAATGCCGTGATGGCTTTCACACATCTTAGGTCCCACTTCTAAACTCACAGATAAGATTCTTATACTGATGTTTTCTCATGTGTGTGAATGTAGATGGACTTTAAACCTCAAAGTAGCTTGGTTTCTCTTTTTACTACTTAAGATAAATTAATAGGAATAAATCCTATAGATACGATTGGTTACACATTTTATGCTTCTCAAAATATATACTGAAGGCTAATTACATATAACACCGCTTCTATTTTATGATAATATAGTGTTATTTATTGTGTTATTGCTAATAACATATATGCTAATTTATATTATTTATATATAGTTTATTTATGTTATATGTTATAATATTAATTTCCGTCAATGTGCATAGCACAGAAGATTATGATACCAGTCTTTTTAGGCCAAGCAAGCCACAAACCAAACACCTTTAATGTAGTTTTGGAAGTGCAAAGTTCTCTAGACTCATCTAAATACCGTCCTCAATTCTATTCCCCTCTGATTAAGAGTTGGCTCCTCCCATCCCTCTGCATTAGGGTGACTCTTTCATGCAATGTGCTCTCAGGCTTTCTACGTCTTCTGGTTAATAAAGCAATGACCCTTTGATAGAAATTAGAGGTAATCTTGCATGAGTTGCGGAGTGTCAGTTGTCGAGTGGAGGGGACACACAGAACACTACCTGCTTCTGTGTTGTTGACAGTGTGGCTATTTTCAGAAATGAGTTGGATCCAAGTTTCCTGTCCAAGTTGCCATTGGTCAGTTGGAGACACTCTGCTACCAGATCAGATTCCGATTTTAATTCACCCCATGGCTACTCTAGCCCTTGGGTCCTCTTCAAGCGTTTCTCTCAGTTGCTATGCATCTTTTCCCGTTGCTATGTTTAAAGCTTTTAGTATTGTTTGACTTGAGCACCATTGCTCTGGGTTTTTTAAAAAAGCAATTCATTGTGCTGGTTTAGGAGTATTGGAGGTACCTAAATCCTCCTCTAGTAGATTCGATTCATGAAGCCCCTAGATTTCAAGTACTGGTAAATACTTCTAAAGTGATTATGCAGACAGAGCTTTAGCAGTGGGAGACAATCAATTCTCAAAAATAAAACATTGCTTATCATGTAGAGTTAATGTTAGCTCGAGTGTTCTGGCACCTAGAGAAGCCATTCCCACCAGTCTCCTGC
This sequence comes from Cricetiscus sungorus, assembly GCA_030556225.1. Taxonomy (NCBI): domain Eukaryota; kingdom Metazoa; phylum Chordata; class Mammalia; order Rodentia; family Cricetidae; genus Cricetiscus; species Cricetiscus sungorus. The sequence continues at coordinate 14,359,010 of JANBXA010000738.1, read as the reverse complement.
TTTACTTAGTCAGTCCGCCATGATGCCTTCAGCACAAGCCACAATCAAACTCCCTGAGACCTTCCTGTGTTTCACAGTGACGGGAAGCACGACAATTCTTCTTGGTGACTCCCTTACATAGTATCCATTGGGAGACTACCTAGCGCCAGGTGCGATTCTTTGATAATACAGCTGTGAGTGAGATAGTAAAACATCCTTTTTAGAATATACATTCCAGTGGGAGGAAAATCAATAATATAGCGTGTTTTAGTAAAACTGAACCTTGTGGATATGTTTCAAGAAGGGCAAAAGCAAGCAAAGGTATTGACACCTCAATCAGCGCCAGAAGGCGGCTGAGGAGGGAAGCAGCCTTGTGTCTGTTGGAGTTATACATGCAGCCCAGCTCATGACTCTAGGGCTGGCATTCTACCCGAGTGCTCCTGAGGTCCGCTGTGGAATCCTCTTTGGGCTCCAGTCTACAGGCTGAGCTGCAGGCCCAGAGAAAAGCATTTACCACCTTGTTTTCCTCATCATGGGAAGATTGGACTTCCTGGCTCACTTGCTTTCCATGGAGTGGAAACATTTGATTCTGCATGCACTATGGTTTGAATATGAATTCTAAAAGTCCACGTGTGAAAAACTTACTCTCCAAAACTGATATGTTGTTAGTGAGTAGTTTAAGAGGTAACTGGGATTGGAGAAGGCTATGAAGGAAAAGTCTGCCCTTGCTGTAGTTTCGGTGGCTTTGTAACAGGTAACCTCAGTTAGCACATGTACTGTCTCCCCATACAGTCACATTTACTTCTTCATGCTGCCGTGTGGCAAAAAGACCCTCCTTGAGGCCACGCAAACACCATTACCATTCTCTTAGATTACCCAGCTTCCAAAAGTAGAAAGCAAACGTCCTGGTATAGCTTCAGAAAGTAGAGTAAGATATCCACAACTAAAAGTAATCTTAAAGAGAATCAGAACAAAGAAATAAACCAAATTTCTCTTGAACAGCCTCTAGTTCCTTAAGGTGAGGCGATAGCTAAAAATATCTGACACTGCTCATTTGAAATCCTGATGCCTATTGTTTGTAAGGCAAGACAACCTGGGGATATGAACATGCTTGACTCCCTTTATATGCTGATGCAAGAGTAGACAGCACGTGAGTGGCTAAAAGATAACACAGTTATCTGATTTTGAAAGAAAGTTCATAAATATTCATTTACCTTTAGCGTTTACTAATAGCTGCCCAACAAGAGAACTGATGTTGATAACTAATCAATAACACAACACGATGGAAAGCATGTTTTCATTAGGGCTTGTGTCTATACCCCAGTGTCAGTTCCCATGACTTTGTTGCCACGTTCTAATTAGTTCTATTTTGTTGTATTTGTTTATTTTTGTGTTTCCTTAGAAAACTGCTAAAAGTTTGCCTCCAGCATTTAGTTACTGAAATGTAAGATAATTATATAAGATAATTATATAAATGTATATAATTATATAAGAATAGTTGTGTCTGTTTATATTATTCATATCAAGCATTTAATAAGAAAGTTTGCTGTGATGAAAATTATCATGTATGTTTTAAATTATGTGTGTATGTATGTGTATATGTAGTGTGTGCATATATAAGAATATCATGTGTGTATGTAGAGGTCAAGGGCCAATGTTGGGGTGTCCTCTTCTATAGCCCTCACTTTATTCTTTGATGCTGAATCTCTCACTGAACCTGGAACTTGGTGATTGTACAAGACTAGCTGTTTAATGACCTCTGGGAACCCTCCTGTCTCTGTCTTCCCAGACCTAGAATTAAAGACACTCATGGCTATATCTGACTCTTACATAAGTGTTTGGTCAAACTGAGCTTCTCATGCTTACACAACAACAGAGCTATCTCAAAAGTTTAATCTAACATTTTGCTTTCAGAGAGACTCCCTAACAAAAACTACACACTACATCATTTAAAACAATAGTGCCTTGTCTCATAAATTTTGGACTCTGATAGTTGCAAGAGGTTTTTTTGTATTGTTTGGACTTCAAGATGCATCCATCCAATCTCCACATACTATGTTCATGGTACCCTCCCTAGGTCTTTAGTCTTCTCCCCACTTTATATTAGGGTTGGGTTAAACTAGACCCAACCCTAATCCTACAAGGTTTCATTTTAATTAAAATATACCCATATGAATTGTAAATAAGGTCATACTCATAGGTACTAATACAGATATTAAGGATACAGCATATCTTTTGAGAGGACATAATTCCACTCAAAACAGCTAGCATCTTCGATATTGATCCCATTTATCACAAAACTGTTTCAAATATTTAGTTAATTAGTATTTTTAAAATAATGAAATTTAAAGTAATGAAATTTGAGCATACTCCCCTTCATATCCCACTACCCTTTTTTCAATTTCTTAAAGGGTTAAGTGTTTGAAGATGCCCATTCATAGTTATCCAGAAAGATGATTATTTACTGTGGAACCCTTCAAATTTGAGGAACGCTTGGGCATCTTTGAATAGTCAAGAATTCTCAAATGCAATAATTAGTTCCTCTAGTTGGTCTTCTACTTTGGATAAAATGGAAAAGATCGTAGTTATATAAATATCGGAAGCTGAACCGGCATCTGCTTCTACTAGAGACATGAGCAAAGAGGATTGTGAGGTTGAGAGCTTTCCTCAACAAATCACCCATAGTATTTTACTGTCTTGGTTTGTCATATCCTAAAACTTTTTAAATGAATATACAATATTAATCCCAGCATGGTGGTGCATGCTGGATCTCAGAAAGTTAGGGGCCAACCTAGTCTATATAGCAAGTTTCAGGCCAGCCAGGGCTACATAATGAGACCCTGTCTCAAAAAAATTGTATGTCAAACTTTTTGTAATATATATATGTGTGTGTGTGTGTGTGTGTGTGTGTGTGTGTGTGTGTGTGTGTATGTAAAGATAATATAGACCATATATGAGCATACAAGTATATGATTTCAAAGAGAATAGAAACTAGCTATTTGAACCGATTCATATCTTCTCAACAGGATACACTAAGAGGAAATGAGAAAATGCAGGCAACAGTTGAGATCATAAAAACTTCTGTATGATTATGTAAACGTTGACATCTTTCTTTCCAGTGTTATAGTCAATAGTTACAAAGTTAAGCGGGCGTCAGGTCATTGCCTTTCGAGGTGACAGCAGTAATTGTACCTCTGGCTGCCTCTCCCTCCCCCCCATTTTGCTCAGCAATTTGTAGAGTGAGTGCAGCATTCTTCGGCTAAGGACTAGCTCAGAGGCAGAGCATGCCAGGAGCAAGAGGCAAGCTCCAGGTTGTGCTCCCAGCAAACGAACACAAGCGGGAAGATGGATAAAGGGAGGCTCTATCTGTTCAGGACATGCTGTGCACATGCATGAAAACATCGCACCAAACCATACTAATAGCCACAATTAACAGCTTAATCAAAAACAAAACATACATTAAAAAAGAGAGAGAGAGAACGGAACTCTCCCTCCATTTCTGTCAGTGGCTATCATTATTTCTGGACATTGCTGGTCAGGAGTAGCCACAGCTTTCTCTGCCTGGCCACCTGACACATCCGCCTATACTCACAGTCCGGATCAAGTGGAAATGGCCAATTCTTCTGCATTAACGCTGGATTTGGGACTCTCAGAAACCAAATCAAACATCTCATAAACAACCAAAAAGAAATGATTTTCATGGGACTGTGAGGAATTTCTCTAGAACACAGAGGCGGTGGCCTGAGTTTCAGTCTGACCTTCCCTCCTAGAGTTCATCTCTAAACCACAGCTGTCTGCCCAGGAACAGACCCAAGGGAAGATGGGCTAACATAAAAATCCCGTCAAGCACACACAAGTGTAAGGATTCAGGCATTCTGCTGGCCTGCCCCTGTCACCTGGCAGAGTGCACTCAGGCAGAACCCTGGTCAGCCCAGGTGCAAAGGACCCCTTTAAAAGACAGACCCCCCCTGCCCATTTATGCTCTTTCCACTGTCTCTTTTCTCTCTTTCCTGCTGCTCCCTTGGGGCAGACTGGACTTTTCCTGCCTTCTGCTTCTCTTACGTCCTCTCTCTGTCTCTGTCTCTTTACTTCTTTTCCTCTGCCTTCACTCCCCTTTCTAATAACACTTCCCACTTAAGCCTTGTCTGCCTGGCATGTTTGTCCATCCCCGTTCCCTGTCCCCCTGTCCCCAGTACGTGTGTGTGTGTGTGTGTGTGTGTGTGTGTGTGTGTGTGTGTGTGTGTGTGTGTGTTGCGCCCCACCCTGGTCTCGGAATGTTCCTTGCTGGTTCCATGACAGCAGCTGTTCCTCAATGACAGTTGAATGCAGAGTGTCCCAATGTCCCAATGGAGTGTGCATTCCTGTATACGGACACCCGTACTTCATGATGGAGACAACAGCTCAGAAGAGAGAGTTCTAGTGTGGATCATCAAAGCATCCTTCCTGAGGCCTGGGCTTCCATAGTTTATACTTTCCTAAATACAGAATTGTTCAGAAAAGACACTGAAAGCTATTACATATCACAAATCATATCATATCACAAATCATATCATACAAATCAGAGAAGAGATGGGATAGCCTCTTTGTTGTTAATTATATAAAAATAATTATATGATCCCTAAGTGCTCTGGAGCATTGGACTATGAGAAGTGGGTTTTCATTGCCATTTTCTCTTGAAAATGTTTCTGACGCCTAGCAGAGGAGTGGATGAAAGATGAACTCACGCTGGTACTTCATTCCCAGGATTCACAGCTGCCAAAGAATCCCGTTCATGGGCAACTTCTACTTTTCTGGAAATGATAGCTTCTTTCCACCGAGGCTTTGTTTTCCCTTCATTTCTTTAGTTTTCCAACAATAAATACTTTCTAAGAAGATAAAAGCTCCTAGCATGGTGTTGGAATCTTGACCCACATTCCCCTGCCTTTGGCATCTTAGAAATCTTGCTTACACCCTGGAAATGGGTAGGGTTTGCAGCCCCACATATGAGGAGAAAACAGTTGCTCACTATCTAGAATTTATTTTCCGATATCAAATACAGCCATATAACACATTTACCCTAAAATAAATGTAGCATTTTTATGTTATCAATTTGAGCTCACATGTGAAGGTAAACATTAAACAACATTTTATGGTAAGCAAAATTCATAACTCTGTTTTATTGTCACTTTTTAGACCAGCCTCTTTGAGACTGCAAATGTGAAATTGCCTGATGGTGTATTTTTATGTAAAGTGATATGTGTTGCCTAGAAAGGAGTTCTTCTTGGTCAGTTCTATGACTTAAAGGGGAAGTGTCTGCTTAAGAGTTTCTCATTGTAGCTGGGCAGTGGTGGCACACGCTTTTAATCCTAGCACTGGGAGGCAGTCAAGTGGATCTCTGTGAGTTCAAGGCCAGCTTGGTTTACAGGGTGAGTTCCAGGACAGCCAGGACTTGAAAAATCAAAATAAAGTAAAATAAAAGTTTCCCATTGTAGTGAGTATGCTTATGACCATTGGCTTAGCTTTGAAGGTTATTCCCAAAGGTTCTCTGTAGCTTAGGGACCACAGCAAGCGGTAGAGATAAGGGGGTGAGGCCATGCAGGTCCTAGTGTAGTTGTTGTTTTTACTGTTTTCTCTTTGACTCTTCTGGGGGGCCCGCCACCCAGAGCCCAAATAATCACACATGGAGACCTTTTCTTACTTATAAATGCCCAGGCCTTAGCTTGTCTTGTTCCTTAATTTAAATTGTCCCATCTATCTTTTGCCTCTGGGATTTTTCCTTTTCCTGCTTCTGTATATCTTACTCCATGACTGGCTGGGTGGCTGGGAAAGACCCTGAGAGCGTGGACCTTCACGCTCCCACTCAGGAAAGCCCCGCCCCTAACATCCTCCTCTCCTTGTTCTTGCTTCTTGATCTTCTCCCAGATTTCTCCTTCTGTTTATTCTCTCTGCCTGCCAGCCTCACCTAGCCCTTCTCCTGCCTCATTGTGGGCTGGTCAGCTCTTTATTAGGACCATCAGGTGTTTTAGATCAGCAAAGTAGCACAGCTTCACAGAGTTAAACAAATGCAACACTTAAAAAAAGCAAGACGTCTTTGTATCTCTAAACAAATGTTCCACAGCATAAACAAATGTAACACATCTTAAAATAACATTCCTCATTTTAAGTGATTTCTCTTTATAATTTGACTTTATTAAGAGATGCAAGTCGACAATATATAGACTGAATATTTTTCATACCTTTGAATGCAATCTCTGAACTAATTCCGTGACTTAGCAACCCGAGTTTGTATAGCCCCTCACAAATATCACTTTAAAATTTATTCATGTTCGTAAAGATTAACGACTAGGGGAGAGGGCTGTCCCATAGAAAAATCCCTCACAGGAATCTGTGGATCTCTCACAGGTTCTATTTTTGCTCAGTTTCTCATTGCTTTGACAATGGCAGCTGAAAGAAGAAAGCATTTCTCTTGGCTCATACTTTGAAGGGTTGCAGTCCATCATGAAGGGAAGTCATGCCTATGGGAACATGAGATAGCTGTTCACATTCATTCACAGCAAAGAAGCAGAGATGAATGTTAGCATTAACTCAGTTTTCCTTTTTTCTTTTTATCCATCTTGGATCATAACCAATGAGTTGGTGGAAACTATATCCGTGGTGGGTCTCCCTTTCTCAATCAATGTCTCTGGAAACTTCCTCTAAGATGAGCCCAGAGGCCTGACTCCTACATTATCCCAAACACAGTCCAAATTGACAATAAAGATTCACTATTACAATTCTACTTCTTGCCGTCTTGACACCCAGACTTAAATTTTTAAGCCTTAACATTCCAACCTTGATTTTTAAAAATCTTATGTCTTGTTTATAATGTAAAATGTATTCATTCCAACTTCAAAAGTACCCATAGTTTTAATAGTGTCAGCACCATTCAAAAAACCAAAAATCAAATCAAATGTCTCCACTTTCAGATATTCAGGGCAATCTCTCTCTGTCTGCCTATCTGTCTATCTATCTATCTATCTATCTATCTATCTATCTATCTATCTCTATCTCTCTAATTTATTTATTTTAATTTTATGTGCATTGTTGTTCTTTTCTTTATATGTGTCTGTGTAATGGTGCCAAATTCCCTAAAACTTAATTTACAGACAGTTGTAAGCTGTTATTGAGGTGCTAGGATTTGAACCCAGGTGCTCTGAAGAGTAGCCAGTAGCCTAAGCCTCTGAGCCAAATTTCTAACCCCTATCAGGGCAATCTCTTAACCCTGAGTTTCTGTAAAGTCAAAAACTAAGTTACATTCTTCTAATATGCAATGACCTAAGCATTCACTTTTGGAAAGATCAGACAAAAATAAAAATGAAAACTAGCAAGTTATGAATGACTAACACACCAAGCCCTGGGGCTCATTGTCCGCTCTCCGGAGCTTATGATGGGATCATCCGAGCTCCAGTGACCTTGGGTAGTACAGCACCTCTAGCTTATATACCTACTGTACATTTTAACCCCTGGGGAAACTCTACTTAGTACATGCAACATTCCATGGTGGACATCTCAGAGTCTGGGTGCCTCCAACATCCAACAGTCATTGCCGAGATGAAGATTCATGTTTGCAAGTTCACACAGTGAACTAATGATTCCTTGGCAATACGTTTCACTCTAACACACAGCCCCAGACCTCAGGGACTTTCTGAAATTTCAGGGTCAGCTTTTGTGTCTCTCAATCTGACATGCCCAAGAAACCACTACCGTGGGAGTGATGCTTATGAGTTCTGCTCCGGTTTTGAAATGTAGTCAGATCCCCATCTTCTTCAGCTATAGTTGCTGTTGTCCATCTTGGCAACAGATCTTGGGAAAACACTTCTCTGGACAGGTGTTTTGAAGCAGGAAAACTTCACTGGTCTCAGCTCAGATTTTCTCAAATGAACTTCCACTTCCACAAGCCTTTGATGGGTATGATCTTTCCCTGGGGTATCTTTCCTCTGGCCGCAGTACAGAACACAACAGTATTCTTCAATGGCACTGATGCTTTCTTCTCGCCCTCCCTCCCCTCTCATTGTACATCTGATGAAGGACAGCGAGCAGTCTCCATGGCACAGTCTGGGTGTTTTGTCATCTTGACATCTCCTCTACTAAACGGCTCAGCCTCTTACTTTAGAGCTTGTGTTTATTCAGGTCCTAAAGCTGTAGGCAGAATCCTGTTGTTTGTATTGGTTTAGCCAGAGTATAGTGTGATTGGCCTTTCTGGTCCAATTCTAAGTAAAATCCTTATCTTCCATTGTAGGCTCAAGGGCACGTTCCTTTCCATCTTCCACACCATCAGCATCCCGGTCATCTACACTCCTGGCACGATAACCTATGTGGCTCTGCTTTCAACACTCAAGACCTTCAGCTTCTCTAGCACATAGGCTCGCACTGTGCCAAATCCTTCCCACAAGCCAGTCCCAAAAACCTACAGACTGCAGGATCGGGCAGTCACAGCAACACTTCACTTCATGGCAACAGTTTAAATACTGATTGCTTTGACAAAAACAGCTAAGGGAAGATGTGGGGAAATCATAACAGTGGGAATATTAGGTGGCTGCTTCCATTGTGTATCTATTCAAGATGCAGGGAGAAGGAGATAAATGCTAATTAATAATTCACCTTCTCCCCTTCCCTTGTCCATTCAGTCCATGGGATGTGTTCTCTTTCCTCATTAAACCTATCTTACTCTAACTCCAGTCAATGAAGAACGGCGGTCATGATATATAAATAGATAAGACCGTAAGTCACAGCAGAATCACAAAAACACCTAATGTCCACTGAGAAAGTACATCACATTGCCTCAGATGATGAAGTGAAGCAAAATATTTTATCACCTATTATAAAAGCCGCTGAAGTAAAGGCTTAGGAAGTCGGTTGTTTATTGGGGAGTTGTAAAATGGAATTAAGGATAAAGTTGAGCCATATCTTTTTCACTCTCTTTTATTTCTGTTGTTATGGCGTTTTACTTCTGTATGGAGATTTATAGGTAGCACCTATGTCAACAGGACCCCAGGTTCTTCCCTTTGACTGTTTCACCTATCACTATTTAAGCTGCCCAACCTACCTCCCAGCTAGTGGGTTTCATCTGTCATTGCTAGTAGACAAGTAGCCACTTTCTTACTTTCTTTCAGGGTCCCGCTTTGATTTCTCTTCCTTTAAAGGGTTTTGCACGGAGATCTGCCACCCAACGGCATAAACATCATTGTCACCCATGCATGCTGAGTTACTTGTCTCCCCCTGCCTGAGGGAATATCCATGCTGGGGGGGGGCAATTTCACTGTTGGAGAATTCTTAAGAGAAAAAAAAAGTAGTCCCTATGTGTTCCCGAAGGGGATGGCATTAGCTTTGACAGAGCTTTTCTTATTTTCCTTCAAGACGATTTTAAATATTGAGGGCTGGTTTTGTTAATAAATAAATGCAGTTGTTTTGCCTGCTATTTCTCTGCAACATCTCTGAATGGGGCTTTGTCATTAATACCCAGAGAAGCATTAGAAGTGGGATGTGTTTTCCATGAAGTATTTTTGCAGGATAACAGAATCCCATGCTCAAAAAAAAAAAAAAAAAAAAATCAAAGATTGGTAAACCAAAGATCTGTAAAGGAATCTTAAGACACCACATGGAAGCCTAAGGATAATTTTCATTGCTTTAATTAATTTACTTATTTTATTTTATGAACATGTTGGCTTTATATTGAAGCTTTTCAGATTATATAGTTCAATATAAAACAAGTTGGAGGAGTCCGGGGAGAAATATGGATGCTTTATGAATCTCACTGTATCCCATGTGTCCAGTCCAAATAATTCAATCCTCAGGTGTGATGTTATGTGTCATTACCTATTCCCTATGGCTGATAATACATAGCTGAGCAACAAATGCATCTAAGCTAAAACATTTGAGGAAAAAAACTTTAAAACAGTTTTTTTTTTAATTGCAGGAGTTCCTTCAGAATCTCTACTATGCTAATATGAATCATATAACTGCATCAGGAAAGAAACATCTATTTCTTTTTTTATTTAAATTTGAAACAAGGTTGGAATCATTTGTGGAATGGCATCTTCTGGGGTCAGTGTTCTGCACATCACTTTTTCTACTTGCTTTAGGGTAAACTGGAGCCTGGTTAGTAGGTGTGATGTGACTTATTTACATCAAGTATTATGTCACAATGCACTATGAACACAGACTCAGACATGTATGCCTGTGTGTGTGTATTTATGTACATATGCGTGGTATGAAAGAGAGACTCAGACATGTGTGTCTGTGCTGTATTTACATATGCATGCATTTACATATGCATATGCATGTGGCATGAAATAGAGAGAGAGAGTGAGCACAGGAGAAGACCAGATGATGAAAAACTGACCTCCTGGGATCAGTTCGTGTGCTGATTTGAACCTAGGAGTCATGTAATACCTGGACCGCATTGATGAAAAATATTTTTGCACTTTCTTCTTCTCCCTATTACATTATGAAGTTAACTGCTTCTGTGTTTCCGACCTGATATTAATCATTGTGCGGTGAATTAATATATGCATGAATGGATGCCTCAAAGTTTCTCTTTTTGTGTGTTTATATCTCTGATATATTTTTAAGTGGTTTCAAATGAGAGTTTATCTGCCGGATGCCGTAGATGCCGACTAAGGATAATTAGTTTTAATATTTCTGAAACTAAGACTGCAGTTTGGCTCTCTGGGGAGCATTCTAAGGAAAAAGAACAAGAAAATTGTTTCATTATGTTTTGCTAACACCTAATATGTTTTTAGTTTAAAATCAATTTTAAATAGATGAGTAAATAAGAGATCACCTGCTCTAAGCAATTAACTCATTTTTTACCTGTCAGTAACAGTCATCTAATAATAGAAAAAAATCTCCAAAATGCATTTGAGAAGGGTAGAGAGATGACTTAGCAGTTATGAAAACTTACTATTCTTCTAGGGGACCTGAATCCAGTTCCCAGCACCCATGGAGGGTGGCTCATACACACCTGTAACTCCAGCTGTAGGGAATCTAAGGAATCTTACTTTCTATTCTGGACAAAGGCACAAGCAGTCATGTGCCCAACTTCCCCCCTCCCGGCAACACACACACACATACATACACACACACACACACACACACACACACACACACACACACACACTCACTCACACGAAAATAATATCAATCTTTAAATCTCACGGTTGAACATGTGTAATAAAATACTGCATTTTGAAACTTTATCCAGTTGAATTATACTGATTTTTTTGTTGTTGTTAAAACTATAAAAGTCCTTTATGCCTGTGTAGCTTTTAAATTAAATGAACCAGGTAAGATTTAGAAGATATATTATTTGAGCATTTATTATTTAATCTATCATCATATCTTAGTTAGCTTGGATTTCTTTCCTAATCAATAATATGCACACATGCATCCAAGCAAACAGACACACAGATGCAGATCTGTCTTCTGTTGATGAGTGGACCACTCAGTGTTAAGCAGATGGGTCAGCAAGGAGGTTAGTGCATTTTTCTCAAGTTGCCACTTGTCAGAAATCTGGAATTTAATTGTCTGGGAAAGACACAAGCCTACACCTTCATGCCAATGACATGCATGATTACACAGGAGGAGACACCTCCTTGAGGAAAGTTTTGCCAAGTGAGGACTACTAGGAAAATCTCCCTATCAATGAAAGTAGGGCATGATGAGGTAGAGGAGTCCCAGAAACAAGTGTCTAGTAAGATAGAACACAGTGCTGAGATCATCATTGCCTTTCTGGGGCTGTCAAGAATCAGAATTATTTTCAGACCCCTACAATGAGGAAATGTTTTTAAAGAATTCAAGATGCCTTCTTTTTTCTCACAGTTTCACAGCCATTATTTTCCAACTAGGCAAGAAAGCCTTGAGCCCATAGTATATACCTGGAAACACTTTGCACCCTGCCCATGACATAGACTCTGACAAAAGTCGTTTTAAGAGGATATCAAGCTGGGTGGTGATGGAGCATGCCTTTAATCCCAGCACCTGGGAGGTAGAGGCAAGCGGATCTCTGTGAGTTCTAGGTCAGCCTGGTCTATGGTACTAGTTCTAGGATAGCAGGACAGCTAGGGCTGTTACACAGAGAACCCTAGAGAGAGAGAGAGAGAGAGAGAGAGAGAGAGAGAGAGAGAGAGAACATCACATGCTCTGTAGGTGCAGTAGAGAAAAGAGGGGGAACTCTATCAATTTGATGCTGTTGGACTTATTTCCTCTAAAAGTATAGGACCTGAATTTCTGTTGAAATATACAGTTTATAAGAGACCGTGAAAGAAGAAATTGAGTCATCCTGTGTGAGCAAGTCTGTATGGAAGGAGAGTTGTGAGGAAGAAATACTTCATAGCTTTGGTTTTGTGAATGCAGTGATCCAAGCTGGGGGGAGGGAAATTTGTTAACTGTGAGCATCCTGTGCACATGAGTGAATTTTAATTTCTAGACAAATTTCTGTTGTACTTATGATGCTAGAAATAATCTTGCTAAATATTTCCTTCACATATGATATGCATGGCTACATGCTACTATTGTATATATATATATATTTATAATATACATGTGTAGCATTGTTATGTGTATATTACATATACATAATAATATATGTATATATTTTAATATAAAACACACATATGTATATATGCGTTCATTTATATGCTTTATGTATTTCTCACAATTGTAGCCAATTTTTAAATATTTAATAATTTTTTACTTACTTAACACTGATATTTTTATGGTCACCAGTATGTATTTGATTGTGTGTGTGTGCATGAGTGTGTGTCTGTGTCTGTGTGTCTGTGTGTCTGTCTCCGTGTGTATGGAAAGAAAGATCTCCAGAACAACTGAAAGTTTTGGAAATCTCTTATGAATCTTTCCTTGATAGAAAGAGTTTCTTTTCAAGCTTCAGAAGTAATATCAAAATGTTATTTAAAGAAGCTGTGATAAGGTCAGTACATTGTGATGAGAGGGAATTTTTTTTCTACTTTTCAAATGAGAAATGGCTGTGCATGGTAGTGCATGCCTTTAATCCCAGTGCTAAGGAGGCAGGGGCTGGTGAATCCTGAAGTTCTTGGCGGGCCTGGTCTACAGAATGAGTCCCAGGACAACCAGAACTACACGGGTAAGCCCTTTCTTAAAAAAACAAAACAGCAACAACAAAATGAGGATATGTTAAAAATAGCTTCCACAGGCCAAAGGTAGCCCTCTAGTTTCCCATCAGATATATACTGTGCCATTGACTTTTACAGACGTGCCACAGTATGTAATGCCCATCCATTATGTCCCTTAATGCCCAAGAAATATCAGTCCCTCTGGCTTGATTTTTAGCTTTTATGCTTCTGTGGAATTCACTGAGCTTTAGCCTTGCAGAACAGTGTCCTAAGACATTGCTCACTGAGTATTTGGTATTTATACTACTCTGGAAAAACTAATTGCATTTTCCTTAGAGTAATTGTGCAAGCCTACAATGTGAATGATTAAAAAGAAAAGAATTTTAGGATTTGGTATTAGGAATTGGAATTTGGTTGTGCAATGCCACCCGTAAGTTCATGTTTGAACAACTGGTCCCCCATTGATGGTACTCTGTTGGGAAATTATGGGACCTTTAGGAGGCTGGGCCTTTCTAGAGGAAGTATGCCCTTTAGAGTAAGACCAGGGGAGGGGGAGTGTTATAGCCTGACCCACTTGTCCATTTCCTGATGGTGAAACAATGTGGCCTGCCACCTCATGCTCCTGCCATATTACTGCCCCCATTATAATGGGCTGTATCCTTTTTACAACTGTAAAATAAAATAAAGCCTTCCTCCATTAGTTCGTTTCCCACCAATCCCAACACTGAGAAAAGCAGTTAAATCAGAACTGACCTGTGAGTGTGAACATATATAATCTATATGTCAGGTGCGGCAAGGGGGATTTTGACCACAGTTATGATTGTCATTAGAAAACTGATTTTGAATCAGATCAATGTGCCTTACACTTGTTCAGAACTGGAAGCCCATTAGGCAAATGAGAGTTAATTCATGTGTGTGTGTGTGGGGGGGGGTCTTCTATTGAAGGATGCTTGTTAAGTTCTTTCTCGTGACTTCTTGGGTTATATAAATTTAGGTTTAGGACATTATATGGATAATTTGTTATTAAGTAAAGTAGTTTGTCAGGTTACGAGACATTAATCTTCCAATAGGTCTTTAATTAGGACAGATGCACTAAATAGTTCATAGCAAGGCTTGGCCTGGCAACATTTATAATACTCAATTATACCATTTTACAGGCAATAGCAAATTGTTTTTGTGTAGTCTGGAAATCGTGGGACTTAATTAATTACCTTCAATGTTTTAGACATCTGCTCTGCACTCTCTTAGATGCATTAAATTGGCAACTCATGAAATGGCTAAAAATAGAGTTCAAATTCCCCAGATGGGAAAGGGTGAAGAGCAGCTATGACAGAAAGAAAAGCCTTTTTGTGGTGCACTGGAAACCAGAAACCAAATTAGGCATCCAGCAACATTTGGTATAGCAGGGCTCTCACAGTGTGTGGTAATTACTTTTAAAAGAATGAGAATTTTACATGGTTCTTAAAAAAAAAAAAAAAAAAGCAAAACAAAAAGAAAACACAAACCAACAAAACCCTTTAGCTTCCTGTTAAATACATTTCGTCCCTGCTTTACTAAGATAGGCTTCAGCAAACAAATCGAAAACACAGGGCACGTATCAATCTCTGTCATGTAAACACCTCTGAGTGAAATTTATTTCCGCACAAACAAATAACTTTGCCCCTCTAAATTGTCCTGAAAACGTGACAAAAATAAGGACTCCTGCGGTTCTTGCAGACATGTTCATGTCATACATGCTCAGATGATGGAAAGGGGAATCAAGAGCTTATACCACTTTGTAATTAGATCACAGAAAACAGATGGTGATGGCTTCGCGGTGCGTAGGGGAAGTGATCACTTCGGCAACTAAGGAAGGCCGGGCGTTCATTTCCTTTCTCGTCCCGGAAGTTTCTTCCTCTTTAAGAACGCTGTGCAAACCAATTACAAGGGAAGTGAGCACATCCTGAGAGCTCCAAATGGGGGTCAAGTTGGCTGATGGTGGGGTCTCCCTTTACAATGACGATCAGCATCAGATCATGAACCCAGCAGGGAGCACAGTGAACCCAAAATCTGCAGCTTGCTAGGAATACATCCTCTCCCGGTGTGTGCACCGCTTCCCAGACCATGGGGAGATATTCTGCCCATGCAGGCACGGATTCCGGGTCTTGGCCCTCCAAAGTCATCGTTTGAGGAGTGCCTAAAGAGGATGGGGGTGGGGTGGATGCGACCTCTGTGACACTGAGGGAGTCCAATGAGTCCCATCCAGCAGAAGAACAAACTCCATGTCATATTTTCTTGCAGCCACATTTTTTTTTGAAAGTAAGCAGAAACAGTAAAAGTGCAATTAACTTCAAAAGCATACCTTTGGTTTGATGTAGCCAAACGACCTTCATATTTGTGATCAATATAAGAACTATTAATGCAACATTCTGTGTTTTGTTTTTCCCTCTGCAAAATCTATTGCACATTTTACAGTCACAGCACATCTCCACTTGGCCAAAACCAGATGTGTCAATTAGAGTTTACTACAGGAACAAAACATACAGAATGGTGTATAATAAAGGGTGATTCATTAGGTTAGCTTGCATAATATGATCTAGGTGCCCAACAATGGCTATGTCTCCCACATGGGGGAAGCTAAGGGCACACTGGTTGCTCAGTCTGTGAGGCTGAGTTCTCATCCGTTCCCAAACTGTTACACTGGTGACAGGGAGGGTCCCTCGAGAGTTGCTGGTCTTCAGTTCACCTTGGAAACCAGGAACTGAGTCCTCATTCAGAATAGGAAGACAGGAACAATAAAGTCAAGGTAGGTGAACCTTCCAACAACAGTGAAGGCAAGTCAGCAAAAACAATAAACCTTCCTTCTCCCTTTCCCTCTTTCTAGACAGCCACCTGAGCTCACACTCAACTCACAATTAATTTCCTATTGCAAATAATATGATCGAGAAATTTCCTTACAGGAGTCCCCAGCTACGTGCCTTCTTGTTGATTCCAGATCCAGACAAGTTGACACCGAAAATTAGCCACTATCCCTCACTTTGGGTATTCCAAAGCTCACTGTGCCTAGTGGGTCATGATCTTAGACAGCACATTCTGGATAATGAGCAACATGGCAACTGACATTCTCAAATATGATTAAGCCGTGCAGGTAGCATCATCTAACCCATGATGAGTCTGGTACCCCACCTGGGAGACATCAGGAATCTATAATTAAATTGAATTTAGCAGATTTTGTTCATGTAAGAAAACAACCCACGATTATTGCAGCCCTCAGAACCAGAGACAGTTCAGAGAATGTCACCGAGCCACGGGAACAGGTGGCCTTCACAGACAGAAAAGGCTTGGTTAGTTAGAGCTTGATGCTTGCCTGCGTGGATATAGCATGCTCATCTAACAGCCCACTCTTGACTAGAGCCCAGCTACTATGATAGGCTGCAGTTCTGTCTTGTTCTAGGAACAGATTCTTGTGTTAGAATATAGTTTGCTACTTACAGAGGCAGCTTCAGGGTAAATTTAATTTAACACAACAAAATAGGTATTTTTTTATAAAGAAGACTCCTGCTCATTTGTTAAGTTCTTGCTTCCCATTCTGGGAGGCCTTCCCTGCTTTCCACCTCTGACTTCCTCTATGTTTTCCTCCTTCCCTTTTGGTGGTGATATTTTTTGGCAGTTCATATGATGCCATAGTGTTGTAATTGATGCTGAAGTCATTTGTTCACTGTTCCCCTTAGCAAACTCTGAGCATCTTGAGGACAGGATTGAAAACCTATTCACCTTGATTCCCTGACACTCAAGGAGAGTTCCAGAAATCCTGTTGACTTTAAGAATAGGACACAACTCTCAGAATCTGGAAGTAGAAATGCATGGAGAGGTAGACAATCAGATCTCATCTCAAGACAGGGCAGAGTGAGAGAAAAGGTATAGGGATATTAAAGATGAGGGCAGGACAAGAAGTATGCAGGAAGAGTAGGGAGAAATAAAGATAACCTTGGAACCTCTCCCCTGGGTGATGCGATGTTTGAGGATTATGTCTGTCTTCCTAACAGGGAATATAGTTTAGAAATGGGGGTGACGGTGGAAATATTTGCATCAATGACCTCTTGTGAGGTTTATGAAAGGAACATTGGACTTTGTATTGGTAATAACTGTTTCCTTCATTCAAAAGTAAGACAATGAGATACAATGTGTATATACTCCAGAATGTTCTCCCAAATTTACCAGCCATCCAGATTTAACCGAAACATTTTTCAACAGTGTTCAGACCATTGAATTAGAAACCTATTTTTGATAGATTCAATCATGATTTAATGGAGGAAAAACATATGAAGGTCAACTGATAATTTCTAGTTAAATATGACATTTTAAAAGTAGTATACCTCTTAAAAATATGAATATATATAAAGGAATACATTTAAGCTTAAAGCTAGATTAGTAAGACTGTGCACACACACTGTGTTATTGGAGTGCTGTGTGAGGCTGATTTTCCCAGGGAAATAATAAACTTGACAGGACAAATCTCTAAAATTCAAGCTGGTTTTAAGGATTACCCAGCAGGACCTCAAAATAATAGAAGCAGAGGAAAGCGAGCTATAAAGGTGAGAAAAGTTAGGAATTGTATTTGTCTTTATTGTTTAGTTTACCAGTAGAGAAAAACCTACAGTATGGTAGCTGCTGATCCTTGGGTACCAACAGAAGGTTGTTACTTATTATTGGCATCTACAACCCTGAGCAATTCACCTTGTGCCTTTTCTTTGCCCTGGTAGAGAGATAAACAGGGCAACTGTGTTAAGAATGGGCATATTTGTAAATAGGTCAGTTCTCAAGTGCTTCGCTTGCCTATATGAGGACCCAAGTTCAATCTTCAGAACCCACATTAAAAACAAAACAAAACAAAACAAACAACAACAACAACAACAACAAAGGCCGGTTACAGTGGTTCTCAGGTGTGATCCTGGCACTGGGAAGGTGGGGGCAGATGGACACATGGGGCTCACTTAGCATCCAGACTAGCCTGCTTGCTGAGTCCTGGGCCAGGGAGAGATCTTGATTAAAAACCAAACTGGATGGATCTGAGAAATGATGCTCAGCATTGTCTTCTGGCCCCCTCCACATGCCTGTGCATACAGGTGGAGTGCAAACATGAAAACACACATGCACATACACACCCATGTGCACACGCACATACCAAATGCACATATTCAATCACATAGTTCAAAGCACTGTCCATATTCCTTTTCAAGTATTCTTAGTCTTTTATCTTCTATTGAAATTCCTTCCCAGTTCTAAAACTTGTTTTCATAATGTCAACCACCTGCTTCTAATGCAATGAATTAGACCCATAACTGTGTCCCCTGAATAACAAAGAGAAATTCACTATAAGAAAAATGTTTAAGCACATATAAAGGAAGTTATTTTAATTAAACAACCAAATGTTTTCAATTAAGGAAAGATAACAGGAAAAGAAGAAGAAGAAGAGAATGGTGCTACTTTCTGAAAAGTACTGTGTTTGTCCTGTCTGTTTCTCAGACTGCGATTACTTTATTCTGATGAATGGCATAGTCATCATGCTAAGTTGCTTTACCTGAAGTAATTAATTGAATTAATTAATTTATTTATTTATCAAAGTAATTAATTTCCAGCATCTGTGTTAGAATGCTTCTTGCATCTCTGACAAGACATCTTGGAAAACCAACTTGAATAAGTTGTACACTTGGCTCAGTGTTTCAGAAGGGTCTATGACTTGATTCTTGGCTCCATTTCCTTTTAGGACTATGGTGAAACAGAACATCATGGCAGGCAGTGGCTGCTACAGAAAAGCTGGTCACTTCATGGCAACCAGGAAGAGGGCAGAGGAGGAGATAGGCAGCATACTTGGCCAAAGATGCCCTTCAGGACATGACCCTAGTGACCTAGCAAACCCCCAATTCTACTACTTCCTAAGGCGTGCCCAGCTGAGGGCCAAGTCTTCAACACATAAGTGTATCGAATATGTTTTCCCCACTGGCCACCACTGCGCCAGCCCCAAATAACACGTAGGGACTCTGTATTTGATATAATTCTGTTGGCCAGTTACTAATTCCTTATCAGCTAGCTCTGTCTTAATTATTAACCCATTTCTACTAATCTAAGTATTTCACGTGGTCTCATCTTACCGGCCAGAGCAGCTGGCATTCTACCTCTCCGGTCTCTCCATGTTGACTCCTCCTTCCTACTTCCTCTTTCCTCCTAGTCTCCTAGCCCCACCTATCTTGCTTTCCTATTGGTCAACAGTGCTTTATTCATTAACCAGTATGAGAAACATATTTACAGAATAACATCACCCATCACATAAGTCTTTAGGAATGTTCCCGATTCCAACCATCAGTCAGAGAATGCTATAGTTTTCCTTCTACAAATGAAACACTGTATCAGGGTTACTCCTCTGGAGCTCTACTAGAAAGACTTGATCTGAGTTTGAACAAAGTCATGAGCAGCTCTACTGTGCTGCATTCCCCTAATGAACTATGGAAGGAGGCTCCTTTCTAGGGGTTCCAAGGTCCTTGGATAGACATGAAGAAGCCTGTTTGACACTGTACCTTCAATCTGTTAAGGACGCTGTCACAAGGGGTCCAACAATGACAATGAATGGATATGCCAAGTAGACATATTGGAAGAAAGAAAGAAAAGAATCCTAGCTCAGAGTAGAAATTTTGTTTCCCTGACTAGGTGTGTAGGACAGGAGTTATGCCCAGTTTTTAATGTACTTTGCAAAATCAGGCACAAAGGCACAAAGTTCCATGGATGTTAAAGCATCAAATATTTTATGGGCCAATATTGGACTTAGCACTCTCATTAATAGTGGCATGAATAAAGATTTTTTTAAAGCACTTATATAAAAAAAAAATACATGTGAACGGATAAAGTGTTCATTTGCTATCTTTCCTCACAACGTTGCTAGTTGACTTTTTAATGTTGCTAGAACTTGTCCTGTGAGTTTTGTACAAAGGGAAAATAATAACCCATATATATATATATGTATATATATATATATATACATATATATATATTCTTTGTTAAAAAATTATACTAGTGCTAATAGTACTTAGTTATTTTAATTGATTGGTCAATACAAGTGTAAATTTTCTATTTAATGCTTCTAATTTTATAACTAGAGGAATTTTAGAGTACCTAGGGATAGATACTGAGTTACTATTTAATTTTTCTTCTTTTCTCTGTGATTACAAATCCAATACTTTCTTTTACCAGATTTGTCTTTATGTCCTTATTAATTGAACTATCTGCATCATTTCATGTCCAGTAGACCTTCTTGAAGGTTAGGGTGTATTTTATGTTACATCGCCAGTGTTATTTCAAAATCCCAGGCCAGGGGTAGATTTAGAAGAGGGCCAGAATGTGTCGGTGAATCACTTGATAGAGCATGTCTCTAGAGAACAAGACACGGAAGCGGTTACCTTTTAAAAAACGAGACGTGCCACATATAGAAGGAAATCCATGGTTGCTATTTTCTGCCATGAACTTAGCTGCTAAGAAAAATAAGCAAACAATCTCAGGGCAAGAACAGACGTCTTTCCCCTAGGGTGAGCAAATGTCCCGATTGCTGTATTTACCAACACCTCTTCTAGGTGAAGATATTCATTCATCTCACATTCGATCTAAGATTTCCTCATCCTACCATTGATCTAAAATGTCTCCAGCTCTCCGGGGTAAAGGAGGAACATGCTATGTCTTGCATCCCATAATTCCTATTATTGAAAAGCTGTGTTCAATCTCAAATGACCTTTTCTTGTATTTATTGTCAAGCTAGCTTTACAGCCCACATTAAATGGAACCTTTGTGAGCTGGCTAGAAAGCATGTTGATGAGCCAGCAGCAAGCTCTGAGACTGTTTGCTTGGGACAGACGGCCCCAGTTTGTCCACAGCTGGCCACAGAAGCTGGGGCATTGGGCCCACTATTCATTGCCCCTTACTGTGAAGTCCACAGCAAAGGAACAGCTTTGTGTCTTAATTTGGACCCTAAAGAAAGAGGCAGATATGCTGATGCCAGGAGAATGTTTGTCTCTGAGGAAGAGCTCAGGGATGCCACACTCAGAGCATCAAAACTTTGGAAAATGTAAGCCAAGATGTAGCAAGGGCCAGTGTGGACAGCTGGAATTTTAACAAAAATGAAATTGATAGTACTCAACATTTAAGTGATCTTTATGACCGAATGTGTTTGCTATGACAGATTCAGTCAGTGGGGATTGGAACAAGACTTTGGAAATGGCCTCATTATTAAGTTGAGGAGCTCTGAGTTTCCTGAGAGGCTGGTCTGCTTCACTCTGAGAAAATGCCCACATGATATAAAATGAGCTCTTCCGCCTGCTTTCTCCATGCCGTTTCATTTCTTAAAGCATGTTGTCCATTCACATGCCATTCCAAGTTTGTGTTCACATTTACAGGTTGATTGTAAACTCTATTTAAACTCCGAAAAGCAATTTTCAAATACCCCTAACGGTTAAGAAGTGAGTTTTGCAAATGTTTAGAGTAATTTTATACATTTTATACTTCTGAGATTTCTTCTGCTTCAGGTTGTGTGAACACTCTCTTTCTCTCTCTCTCTCTCTCTCTTTCTCTCTCTCTCTCTCTCTCTCTCTCTCTCTCTCTCTCTCTCTGTGTGTGTGTGTGTGTGTGTGTGTGTGTGTGTGTGTGTGTGTATGTGTGTAGGCTAGAAGTCAACATCAAATACTTTCTCCAATTACTGCCCACCCTATTTCAGGGTGTCTTGCCAATTCGAGTAGGTTGGCTAGCTAGTAAGCTCTAGGGATCGACTTGTCTTTGCTTCCTACTGCTGGGATTACAGACACACCATTACATCTGACTTCCCACATGGGTGTAGAAGGTATTAAAGCTGGCACTCATGCTTGCGTGGCAAGTACCTCGTTATCTGTGCTAGCTCCCCAGACCTACACACACACACACACACACACACACACACACACACACACACATACACAAACTCCCCCCATCCTCCTTTGAAAATGAGAGATGATGTGATTAAAATGCCAGGGTCCTCTTAGCCTGCCAATGTTCTAGATAGTGAAACTAATACCATACCTGTACCAGGCAGAGTCATCACGAGGAAAGAGGAAACTATTACTCTGTGCCTCCAGTCCATTAGTAAATGTTCAAGTTCACCTTCTCAGAAATGCAAGGTAACTGTCTGGTTTTCTCCTGTCAGCTCTCTTAAACGCTTCTTCCGTTCTCTGGTTGCTATATACCATATCCCAGTGCATTAGGAGAGAGAGGCTCACCTCACACTGTGCCCTCTACCCTTCAGAGACCCCACATTTGGTTGAATGCTCTGCTGTTTCTGTCTTTGTAATTTTGAATATAGGACATGCGTTTTCATCTTTAATAAGTTTCGCCTTGATCCTTTCTTGTCCTGGGAAGGAATGCACTATGATGAACTACAAAGGGCCTGACTCCCTCAGCCTTGCTATATCACCACGGACTTGAGTTTGGTATTACCTATTTCCTCAAACATGACTATGAACATTGATGCCAAAAAGCATCTAGTGAAAACTTAGATTCCTTAGTTACCCGGATGAATCACAGTTTGGAGGGACTGGTGCCAGGAGTCTGCATTTCATTGGCTTCCCATGACTGTTTATTGATGGTTGAGAACCTCATAATATATATAATATATACATATTATATATATATATATTATAAATGTTATATATATAATATATAACATATATTATATATATATAGAACATTTATACTTATTTATTAAGCAAAGCACTTGAAAGTCCTAGTCCATGCTGTCTGGAACAAATCATGTGATTAATTCTAGAATTAATTTTGAACTACCAAGAAAATTTTAGACTTAAGAAGTGTGAAAATTTAACTAAAGCCAAACTAAAATAGGCGAGATATATTTTTATAAATATGAATGCATGCATGACAACAACAATACACAAATGGACATATAAATGTATTGCACTATAGCAGCGATATAAAGACAGATGACTGGCTGGCAGATGCACATACAGATTTGTTAATCGGTCCAGCTTCTCTGTAGAAGTCTAACAGTACAACCTGAGTAAAGAACTGTTGTGATTTCATTGTCACATGATATCGGTGAGACAGAGACATCTCCTGGAGCATTTGGCTCACCAACCTGAGGACTTGGGGATGACGTTTCTCTAAAGAAGGGAAAAGTCCGTGCATTGAGTCTTCACTATGGTATCAAATGAAGCCACTTTTACGGTAATAGAAATCTGAGAATGCGCAGATTAACAAGGACTGCCTGGGGCATGGAGACTGTTCACCGCCACTGTTTTTCTAGTATCACTCTGCTTTCTGAGCTGTACTGAAGAAGCTGCAGATTTCACAACTGCTTCTGGGCAAGCAATATTGATAAAGAGTTTTGTCTCTCCGTGAAATGGCTCGGCTCGGGTAATTATTTGTCTGTGCAGGCTGATGCCTCTGGCTTAGTGCCTATGGACTCCTTCGAGACCAGCAATGGGCGTGATTGACAGGGAGCTGAAACTTTGTCACCTGGCTAGAGCCCTGCTGGTAATGAAGCATTCATCCTCAGACCTGGCCCTTTCGGACCTGCCAGGCTGCATTTGCTGGCGGCAGCTTTGAAAGCTTTCCATGGGAAAATGATGTTTCAAAGGTGCCAATTACAGCACATATGTATTTCACCTTGAGAATTTCAATTGGCAAAGATAATATCATGGGTTGCCCTTAGAGTTTTGATGGGAGGTTCATTTGTGCTCAGAGATCTGATCGAAATGCAGTCATTAACAGAGGCTTTTGAAAACAGTGAGCAAAAAGGCAATGGGGGATTGTTTTCCTAAAAGCCTGTCCTGCAGGACCATTTACCAGCTAGCTCTCAGCACATGTTTAAAGAATAATGGTGTGCCGATAAGCAAGTGCTCCTAGACACCAACCGGATGTGGGTTTCCTGGACGAATATGGTATGTAAATATAAATTAGCTTGTTCTACCCCATGGCGTTGGACACCGAGAGACACGTGCTTCCTTTTTTTGCAACACAGGACCCGGCTAGAAAGAAAGTGGAAATGCCTCGCATCCCAGCTCTCTCTAGACATCCCTCAGCCTTACTCTCTTCTGTCGCTCTTTCGGCAACTCAAACAAAATCATGAAGTCATGAAAACTGATATAGCTAGTAAACTGTTTATGGGCCGGCCATGTCCTGCAGACCAAGTGCTCGACTTGACTTAATCTGCTTGTTAACTTAATCTTCACAAAACTCTTGTGGGTGTGGGGGAAGGGCATTGCTATGTCCATCTTCTCGGAAGAAATTGCAATTTAAAGATTATCAAGTAATCCATGTCAGATTGTCCACTAGATAAAGTACAACTCAACATCTCCCTCCCACTTATCTTCTTTTAGGCATCTATTAGGGCGAAGCCATCTGATTAATTCATTTATAGTCAATGGGTAGGGACTCAACATGAGCTGTCTATCCTGGGCATTGTAATGCGGAAAGCTTAAAAGGGGTTGCTTTGTAAATTGATGTTCAAACAGTTGGAATTGTGGTTTGGGGCTGCAGTTTCCTTGCACCCTTCAGATAATCCCTCCCTAGAGCCCTGTTGTTTCCAGCCCAGCCTCTGGATTTGCAAGGCAGCTTCTCTTAGGCTCTTGGTGTGTTATGCATTGCTTTGGTGCTGCTTAACCCTAATATTGCATGCTTCCTGTCACTCTGGAGCCGAACAGGGGCTTTCTAGAAGGCAGTTCTAGGAACAGAGTCAAAATGTGGCTTGGATTCTTTGGAGTCTACCAGAGTACTTACACATAAAACATCATTATGTGTGATGTATCAGATTCCATACATGCATACGTGAATTTTTTTACAAGAATTGTAGGCTCAGATTTTTCACGTTTCCAAGAGCCTGATCTTCCAAGCATTTGGATCTCCAGATCCTAGGCCCTGGCTAGATCTATTCTCCTTCTAAGGTTTTTACTGGAGCTGTTTGACACCGGTTACAGAGGAAGCAAGCTGTGTTTGTGCCTGCCATAGTGCACGCGTGATGAGCCCCTCTTCCATATGGATGACCCGATTCAACCCAAAAGGGGCCCTAACAGGGAGGAAACCATGGGCTACTAATTCTCAGAAATGACAGCTCTGTAGCAATTACAGGAAAACCAAGATCTTTGTTTTTCCTTGCCAGAAACTCTTATTATTCCAAGTTGGTGTGACACGCATCAATGCAACAGAGTGAGGCAGTTCATTATCCAAGAGGAATTTGAGCAAAGAAGGCATCTTCTTTGATGCTGTTGTGCTCCAAATGAGGCTTTCCACAACCCCCCTGCCAGGGGTCCCTGTGGCAGAGATAGATAAATGGTATATCAGACCCTCACCTTCTTCAGTGGCCCTGTCACATCCTCCCTGAGGACTAGACACAGAATCCAAGAACATCTCTGCTTACCTGTCATCTCATCCTGGGCCTCCACACAGGGAGGTGTCCCTCTAGCACCTAATTTTCATAACAAAGTGCCAGCTTGAGCCCTGCTTGTCAAAAGGGGAAACCACTTGAGCTCCTTCTGCTAGCTGTGCTCTGCATCTCCAGTCCTAAGTGTCTGCTCCCATCAGATTGGAGCACAGAACATTCGCCCAAGAGACCCGCCAGAATGGCAGCAGCCCCTACTAAAACTGCTTACCCGCCCTCAGATCTCAGCACCAGCAGTCACAGACCAAGATGTGGAGCTTCGGCTTCTCACAGTTAAACCCTGAGCTTGGATTCAACAAGATGCCCTTGGCCTTGAAAATTTGCCATATTTTTAAACTATGTTATTGCTTTCCAAGTTCTTAAGAGCTGGTGATGGTCCCAGGCAGAGATGCATTATCTAAATGGAAGCGTGAGTCCTCTTGGAAGGCCATGCTCACTGGATGTTTTCTCCTGTTGGAAGGGGGCACTTCTGTGTGTAGGACAATGCGAACTCTTTCAGTGTCATGATTCTCTTTGAGCCAGAGCTGCAAAAGCATCCTAAATCTTAGGAACTAATTATTCCCAAATTTTATCCCCTCATTCCCAGACATTTCCCTAGACACGGGATTAGAAGTATCGTGTATACCCCTAGCACCATGATTGGCAGCATCTGTTTATTATTTTCATTTCATAGATACGGAAAATAAGCAACAGGGGGATGATTAGGCCCTACTAACGAAAGTTACAAGCAATGAGCACAGGGGTAGAAGAATCATACGAGCTCTAAGCAAAGTCTTCTTGTATGTTTCAATGTTGGGCAGCTCCAGCTAAGCCATTCACTGTGTTGATGGGCCTCTGGCTCATCAAATCACCTCTTCTAATCTTCTAATGACGATAAGTCACTCTCACAAGCATTCTGATATGAGGGCCAAGAAAAATATGAAAGATAAAACTTCACCATAGAATTCAAACATCCACATAAAAAGATACATATCTAGTGTGTGTACATATGTGTATACATCTATACATACATTTATAGACATAAATACACACACATACACACACATATATGTATAGTATGTATTATATACATATACACACACACACATATATATATGTATATATATATATATATATATATCTTTTGCCCTCTCATTAGGGAGCTAAATTTATAAAGTGAGTAATTATAATTTAAGCAATTTGCTTAATACAGTACCTAAAATTACTATCATATAAACATTTCTCGAGAAGATCAAAATATATGGTTATTTCCCATTTTCCCATTTGGATTTCTTTCAATTTGTAGAGTTTATTAGCTTGGTTCAGTGTCTTTGAGCATTAGTCAACATTTAAAGTGTAGGTTTTTATGATTCTGGGGGAAGCAATTGCTTCCAAGGGAGAAAACATTCTGTAAATTACATGTAAATGTTTTTACTAGGAGGAGCTCTCTCGCATCTGTGCAGAGGATCATTTTAATTTACACGGGAATGAAGGCTTTCCATGATTGAATGGCGTACGCATGCTTGTGTATCTAATCTCTACTTCATTTGTACCCAAGTCTAGCAGACACAAGGGGCATTTTGCTAAAATGTAAGTGCTGCTTAAAAATAAAATAAAATTATAATAAAAAGCCGAGGATTACTGTGCCATTTCTAATTTTATTTCAGAGCTGCCCCTTGGAGTGGCCTGGAGCATATCTGAGACATGTAATTCTGGCTTTAAGATGCTCTAAAGATACAGGCCATAAAGACTGCATCCTAGGGACAAAATGGACAAAATGCTCCGATTTCTGTTGACTTCAGAACCTCAAACAGCCCCTCTTCTCCCTCACAAGGACATTTCGGAGTGGAGTATGCCCTTCCTGTATAGAAGACTATTCAGTAGATCATTCCCATTTCTTTATTCCTTCATCTCTGAAACTAGCTAGTCATTTTTCTTTAAAAATGCATAGGATATTTGAAAATCCCAAGGATTATAAAGGTATTGATTAATTCAGTTTCTTCTGTTTGCAGCTTTGAGAACTTCCAAAGAAATAACCAGCTGTGGTTTGCATTTGTTGACAGAGAAAGAGATGTGGCATCTCAACATTAATCAGTTGGTTTAGAGAAACGAGTTGTATTGGTTTAATGTTTTAACTTTATTGCCCCATCATTGATAATGCAATAATGAAGTCATTAAAATGTAAAAAGGCATATGGATACTTGATTCTTTCCAACCTAGAACCAAAGATATCTTTGTTATTAATCATATTGTGTCTGTATTTATTATTTTTATTATTTATTTTCTTATAAATAATAAGTTCCCTCTCCCTCCCTTCCTCCTTCCCTGTTTCCTTCCATCCCATCCCACCCTGCCCCCACTCCACAGGAAGGATGGTGCCTTCCAGGAGGGGGTCAACGAAATCTGTCAAGTCCTTTGGAGTAGAGACTAGGCCCTCCCTCCTGCCTCTAGGTTAAGAGAGTATCCCTCCATGGGGAACCTGCTCCCAAAGTCCTTTCCTGCACCAGGGATACATCCTGGTTCCACTGTCAGAGGTCCCTTAGACTGCCCAGGCTTTCTAACTGAGACCCATGCTCAGGGGGTCTGAATCGGTCCAATGCTGGTTTCCCTTATGTCTGTATTATTAAATGCTGTAAATTATTGGAAGTTTGTAGCTTATATGTTGTTTACTTCTAAATTTCAGTTATTTGCTTCTAAGACAGTGTTTTCTTCTAAGCTGTCAGTTCCTCTTTGTAGTGTATTCTTGAGTATAGTTGTTTTTGTTTTTTTTTTAAGCACATTTTTTATTTTCTATAGCCACTATTCTTTGTTTCCAGTCTTTTCTTCCCTTTGGTTACCTTGGGGAATAACATTGAAAGTTATGCTGACAGCAGCCTGGAAGAACACAGGCATCTTGCCCAAGATAAGATTAGTTGGCAAAGAGAGAAGACAGTTTTCCCTTCTCCAGCTTGGCACATTGAAATTGCTGTTGGTCCAAGGTGAAGAGGACGCCTGTGAGCGTGGAACATGTCCCTTTGGGACCCACAAAAGTACTGTTTTCTAACAAGCTCCCCAGTAGGACAAGTAAGGAGTAAAGACAGCGCACACGCACACGCACGCACGCACGCGCACACACACACACACACACACACACACACACGCACGCACGCACACACGCACGCACGCACGCACGCACGCGCACACACACACACACACACACACACACACACACACACACACACACACACACACACGTAAACAAAACAGGATTTCCCAGAATACCAGCACACGCAGTATTTTGGCAAGGGCTACATTTTCACATTTGAGGACCTGCATGCTCCAGTCTCTTGAGTGTTCAATTAGTTACATCCTAATTAATACCATCTTTCTTATCACAAATTAGTTTTTAAACTCATCTCAAGTCCTCCAAAGTGCAAGCAACTGTTGAATGTGTTAATGAGACATTGCAATAGACCGTTCGCTTTGAAATAGAAAGAAAGGGTATCAGATAATTTTTTAAAAACCTTCTAAGCTCGTGTTTACTTTCCTCAGCTTTTGTTTGTCTCATCTTATTTCAATTTAATTGCTTTGTATTGTCCGTGGTAATTATACAAACATTAATTACCTGAATCCATTTAATTCTGTGGCATTCAGTGTTATCCATCAAGTGTTCAGTGGAATGACAACATCTAAATATGAATGCATGGCTTAACTGTTTGTCACAGGATTTGCATTATTGAGGAGTTTTCATCTTGGAAAGTACAGAAACTTGAAACATCTTTTCACTATCACTTTATTTATTAATAAGATAGACACAATTTCCCCCATAGAAAATGCTTCTTCAAATCCTGCTTTCAATCCACAGTCTAATTCCTTAGGATTAAGAAGGGTTGAAGCACGTTTTTTTTAAAGTTTTAAAAATCTTGTTCTGCTCCAATGAATTTCATAAATCTGATTATCAACACTATCCTTTCTAAAAGTCTACTGCAAGGCTAATGTTAGTTTTTGCCTCCAAGACTGTCTATAGAATGTTTGACACCCCCAGTAAATTTCACCCAAGTTCAGGTGCACACTGAAGGACTCTGGTAAGTTTACTTAACAACTTTCAACATCTAAGTCTGATTCAACTCTCCTTTCCCTACAAATAAAATAAAGCTGTGTCAACATGGCAAGTACTTGGTTTATAGTCTCACCCGGTGCTTTCAAAATGAAATTTGTTAGGCTAATTTTTTTAAACTTATTGAGAATTTCATGTGTGAATAAAATTTTCTTTGATTAATTACATTGCACCCCACCCCTGCCAATTCCTCCAACAAAAACCCAGTCTCCAGTCCACTTAGTGCTACCCATATATGCAGGTGGATAGGGCCATCCCACTGGATTATGAGCAGCCAATTAGTCTCATTCTTAAAGAAAACTGACAATTCAGACCCCTGTAGCCATCCGTTGTCAATGGATCCTCAGCTAAAAGCAGGAATTTGTGAGCCCATCCCTTACATATGCTGGAATTTGGACTGGCTTGATCTAGTTTGGGTCCTATAAGTATGATGACAGACACTGTGAGTTCATGTGTACAGTGGTCCTGTTGTGTCTGGAAAATATTTCCATACATCTTTCTGGTTGATGACAAACACATGCGATAACTAGAAATTTAGGTGAACTTCAACCTTCTTCTAAAGCGAAGATCAAATCCACTGGAAAGGGGATACTTAAAACAAAAACCCAAAAACCCACAAAAGTCACACCACACCACACACACACACACACACAGAGAGAGAGAGAGAGAGAGAGAGAGAGAGAGAGAGAGAGAGAGAGAGAGAAAGAGAGACCTACTCTTAACACCTCCCAGATAAAATATAGGGGAGGATTAGCCGTGAGATGAGTATTTCCAAGGGGGCTTTCTCAGATCCAAAACAATAAAGGCAAAAGTGGGAAAGGCCACTGAGCAATGGCCATTATGACCACACAAAGCTGCCCTGGAGTTGCCCAGCCAAAGAGCACTCTTTCATCCTTAATTTTTGATGTTCTGTGGGCAGCAACAGGGTCTCTGGTTTTATGGAGAAATTCTACCATATGTTTAAAGAGCATATAATTCCCATGTTGCATAAATAATTCCAAAGAAAATAAATTGTTAGAGTTTCTTATCTTACTCCTTAAGGCTAGCATAGCAAAATTCCGTACAATAAATAGAAAGCTATAGGCTAAGCTTATTTCTAAATTTAGAGGCAACAAAACTGATTAAGTAAAATACAAATAACCCCAGAAATATACTTAAATATACATTTTAAAGGAATATAACTATGGCTCATCATTACTTATTCACTACATTTGAATACATTAGAAGTTAATAATACATTAAATACATTGGAAAACATACTGTACTTACAGGTTTTAAAAAAATAAGCCATGTGCTCATTTCTGTGGATACACAGTGCTGCTTTTGATGTAAGTCAATAATAGATTCCAACAAAACAATGGAACAGAAAGGCACCCCAAACAGAAGAAAATAGCTCTCAGAGCACACAGTGGCTCGAAAAGGACCTGATTGACAAGAGAGTGCATCACAACCAGGAACATGTTATTGACAGGTTATCATTAATGTTACCAAGGAAAGAAAGTCTACATGGTACCTGACACTGAGACGACTCTATATTTTGGTGGGCCTACCCCTGTGGCATCTCTTCTTGAAAATGGGGACTTGTGGCTTTCAGCCAATAGGAATAATGGGACAGCCAGCACTCTGGACTTACTAGGCTACATAAGGCTCCATCTTGCTAGAAAGGTTTTCTTTCTTTCTTTCGTTCTTTCTTTCTTTCTTCCTACCTTTCTTTTTTTCTTTCCCTCCTTCCCATTCTCCTACTTACAAAAAGTCAGCTTCTGTATTATGAATTTGCACTGAAGGGGACTTGAGGTTGGGATCCAGTCACAGAAGGAATACTATACTTCCCAATAAGGCAAAAATTCTAAAGATTTGGTCATGACAGCAAAGAACAAAAAGCCTGTCGACATCTTCAGTGAAATTGGCCGTAGATTCTCTTCCAATTGAATTAGGACGTGGGCGTGCAGCCCAGGGTCCACCTGTTACAGCTCCTGCCATCTTGCTACAAAGACCCAGATGAGCCCAGAGAAAGTGTGAGGAAGTTGAGTGCCTGCATTTAGTAGTTTCAGACTAAAGAATTTTAGAAGTTTACTGTAGTAAATGAACAATGACTAATACAGCCTATTATCAATACTTTCTTTTTAACATTTAATTTTTTAATTCTGTGATGGAAAAGATTCATTAACATGCAGTAAGCCATATTTCAATTAGTCATTTGATAAATCCTGGCATATATGTACATGTATGAGAGCAGCACAGTGACTAACCATGTTCAAATTTCCCAGGCTTTTTGTGATACCACTCCTGGCTGTCATTTCTAGATGACTGCTATTTGCTTTCTGTCATTACAGGTTAGTTTGTAACTATCTTCAGTAATTCCAGATTAAATAGATATCGCCAGTCCCGCCTATACACCTTGGTATTTAGAAAGATGATACAGAACTATTGTTTGACGCTAGGATGGAGTACATGGTGAGTTCTACTCTAAACTGAGCTACAAAGTGAACCCTGATCTCAAAACTTTGGCAATAAAAATAATGCTTGTAGGTAATATTATATAAACTCAAAAGGTTATATTTAGGAATAGGTATGTATATGCAAATATGTTCATGCATACAATAACAATGATAAAAGAGGCCATGAATTTGAAGGAGAGTAGAATATATGGGAGGGTTTGGAGGGAGCAACAGGAAGGGGAATATGCTGTCATTAAAATACAATCTCAAAAATAAGCAAAATAAATAATGCTAATACTTATCTTTGAATTATTTCTGCTGGTTTTTTAAAACTCATTATGGTCACTCTGAGAGTCACCCATGTCAAAGTGTATATTAGTGGTTTATTCATTTTGTTGAGTATTGGTGCATTCTATAGGAAAAATACAATTTGTTTCTTGCCTGTTGAGATTTTATGTTATATAATAAACAGTTCTGAGCATAGGCATACAAACCTTTGTAGTCAGGTCTTTCTTTGGACTACCAGATCCCAAATAATGACATGGAGACTTTATATTAATTATGAAAGCTTGGCCTTAGCTTAGGCTTGTTCCCAACTAGCCATTATAACTTAACTCATTCATATTTATCTACATTTTGCCACACGGCTCATTACCTCTGCTCAGTACCTTGTGTTCTACTTGCTTTGTGTCTCATTAAAAGAGGAGAATCCTGCCTCTCTTCTTCCCAGAGATCTTATCTCTGCCCGGAAGTTCCACCTACTCTCCCCTGCCTAGCTATTGGGCGTTCGGGTTTTTATTAAACCAATCAGAAGGTGATTTAGCAGAAAAACATCTTCACAGTGTACAAAAAAAAATTATCCCACAATAAGCTTTTATGTAAACACATGCATTCCTTTGTTTGGGAAGAATAACCAGGCAAAGACTAAGTGGAATCGTGTTCTAAATATCTTAATATTTAAAAACTGATAAAGTTTTAAAGTGCACAAAATTATTGCACGTTTTCATAGGCAGTATGAGAAAATTTCTTTTCCTTCACATCCTGATCATCACTGTCTAATCAGTTCAATATAGATATTATGGTATGTACATTCAACATATCAGTATGTGTAACATGTCCAGTGATTTCAATTTTCATATCCATCATTACTACATGTTATCATCATCTTATTCTCCATCTATGTGTCTTATTTTGTAAAATGTCTCTTTTATTTTCTTCTGGTCTGTTTTATAGTGAATTATAAACTTAATGCTCGTTTTTTGAGAGTTTTCATTTTTTTAATAACTTGGCAAATACCAGCTCCTATTTATGAACTTGGCTTTTTGCTCTCTTGTCTGAGCCTTTCAAAGGGAGAAATTCTTAATTTGGTTAAAATTCAGCTTATGTTAACCAAATTAAGCAAATTATCTTCAGGGAGATTTTTATTCTGTCTAAAATATCTTTGCCTTACTCAATTTCACAGATTTCTTTTTCTTTAGTATTCTTTACCAGTTTGTGTGGGTCAAATTTTCCATCCATTCCTAGTGGCTTTGTGTTTGAAATATTTTAATGTTTTTATGATACAGTTTGTAGGTCTGCTGCTGAGCTCCTACAGCTTGAATCCAGAAGGACACCAGTTGTACTTATCTTTGTTCCTGGTATATTGTGTCCTTTGTCACTGTAGATAATTGTAAGATTTTTTTTTACCCCTGCTTAGGCAAATTGAGTATGATGTGTATCAGTGTAGTTTTTTCTTCATGAATTTCTTGTGCTTATGGTATTTTAATCCTCTTGGATCTGTAGTCAATGAAACAAAATGTTTTTGGTTTTTTTTTAATGTAAATTGGAAATGTCTTGGTCATGGTTTCTTCACATACTTTTGGTTTCATTTTTTTTACTTCTTACCCAATTACTTTTATTATTACTTATTTCTATTACT
Source organism: Cricetiscus sungorus (assembly GCA_030556225.1). Classification (NCBI taxonomy): domain Eukaryota; kingdom Metazoa; phylum Chordata; class Mammalia; order Rodentia; family Cricetidae; genus Cricetiscus; species Cricetiscus sungorus. Next base: position 14,325,049 of record JANBXA010000738.1, on the reverse strand, counting down.
TAGTTCACTGACAATATTAGTCCAGTTCCCATTGCTATAACAAAATGCCAGAGAATGGGTACTCCATATCTACCTTTAGAAAATGAAAGTCAAGGCCGGTGACCCCATTTCTTTACCCTCTCTTGAGGGTTCTCTTGGCTGGACATATTCTGGCAGATGGTCTTAAGGCAGGAATGCATGCAAGAAAGAGAGAAAGGAAAACAACACAGAGATCTTGATCTCTCATAACAGCCTATCATTGTGGGAATCAACTTGGGTACCATAAGAACACCTAGTTAACCCTTTCTGGGGGTGATACCCTGATGATCTAGTCTTCTCTCCCTAGGTCCAATTCTTAAATGTTCCACACCTCCAAACATTACCAAAGTCAGGTAAAGGAAATAATTTTATATGTCTGAAACCCATATAGAGCCCAGAATTTAAGAATCCTCAATAACCAGATTATCTTTGAACCAAGCCTTTAAACATGAACCCCAGGGCACAAAATTGATACACAAACTATGCCACTTATATTGATTTCAAATTGTCTGTGTTTTGGTCTAAATACTTTTTGTACAATGTCTTCATGCTCACACACAGTGTGTGTGTGTGTGTGTGTGTGTGTGTGTGTGTGTGTGTGTCTACAATGTCTAATTTGCTATTAATCCCACTAATAATATTTTTTACCCGTACGTATTTTTAACCATAAGGAACTTTGACTTGGCTGTTTCTGGTATTTCCCATGTCTCTGCATAATATGACCCACGTTCCCTCTGGCTTCTTGAACACACGAAATTCAGTTGTAATAATTGTTTCCATGTGTCTCTCTGCTAATTCTACCATCTGTGTTATTTCTGGGTCAGGTATTATTAGATACCAGATATTTTTAATTTTACCTTATTGGCGACTGGCTTTTTATATCCCTATATTCTGCTTTGTTCTATCATCAAATGTGGGTCAAAGATTTTTCTCCTTTACTGAAGGAAGATTCTTTGTGTCCTAAACATGCTCACAGATCATAAGCCTACTACAATCCAGATGGAATCTGACTATGCAGAATATAGACTGTTCTAGAAGGGATTGCTTTTGCTCCATCCTCTGGCCTTGATTATTTTGCTCACAATATTTGTTTATTGGGACTCTGCTACATTTTCAGTGGGAGCCCTTGTAGATCTCAGTAGCTTTCTCTGTGCTTCTCTTTCTTAGTTTTCTTCTTTTGAGATTTTCATACAGGCGTGAAATGAATATCCTCCTTCATTTCCCTAACTTCTCTTGTGTTCTCCCATACTACTTATATGTGTGTGTCCTTCTCTCTCGCTCTCTCTCTCTCTCTCTCTCTCTCTCTCTCTCTCTCTCTGTGTGTGTGTGTGTGTGTGTGTGTGTGTGTGTGTGTGTTATGTAAATCCTAGAGTCATGTGTGTAGGGCTAAGCACTGGAGGCCATGGGAAACCTATAAGGGGGCTTGTTTCTGAAGAAAACTGGCCCTCCCTCGGCAGCCATTGAAAACTATTTCCTCAGCTAGGATTGGAGCCGTGTGAACCCTCTTCCCATCCACGATGGAATGTTGAATGGTGTGGTCTTGTGCAGGCAACTTTAGTGGCTAAGATTTCCAAGGGTTGGCATCCTTGTTGAGTCCAGAAGATGCTACTTTGAAGCAGTCCTCCTGGTCCTGTACAGGGTAACACTGCATAGCACAGTTTGGCATCAAGCTCAAAATCCTCCTGTGTCAACTGAGATTATAGTCATGGATCCCTGTACCCAGTTCTATAAGTGTTAAGTTACACACTACACTGTTCTGAAGAATAGAGCAGAATGTAATGTCATTCCACCCCCTCCCACCTCATGTGTGGACCATCCTTTTCATTTTGGTGTCCTTAGTGTGTATGCTACCTGCCCAGTTTTATGTATTAGGCTGACAGCAACAGGCCACAGTACTTATGGTAGGGAATGATGGCAATTCAGAATGGCCGAGAGAAGCTATCAAGGGCTTCCTTGTAAGAAACACCTCATGTCTTCACAAGTTTAGCACTTGAGGAATTTTGAGAGACTACACTAATGTGACTTTTATGACAGCATATTCTAACCATTGTTCACTGTTAGGATTATTAACCTTTTCCTGTCTGATTCATAAGTTACACTTTATCATAGGCATGTATGGAGAGAGTGAGGCATAGTGTATATAGGATCTAACACTATTCATGCTTTCGGGCATCGACTTGAGATCTTGAAATGTATTTTGTGTGGGTAAGGGAAGACCATTGTACTTTGTGTATAATTACGGAATCAAAGTGTGGAGAATTAAATGCCACAATGAAGAAGGAAATCAAAATAAAGTAAATAGAGACAATAAAAGGAAGACAAAGCAATTGGGGATTTGCCATGTGGAATACGGAGAGTTGGTTTATACATCCCTGGTCTGTTTGGACAGGGCTGTGGGATGTAGAGGGACATAATAGAATTTTAAGGGCGGTGTCTGTCATTATTCATTCATGCAATGTGCCCCGGGCTGAATGATGAGATTAGAGGTGTAACAGAAGCAATTCCATTTGAGGGTGGAGGGAGGAAGAGCTCTCAAACCTGCAACTTATTGTTAAAGACAGACAGGTAATACCATAAGATCTAATGTAAGGAAATGCAGGTTTTGAAAAATGAGAAATCCATTTCTGAACTCGTTTAAGCTTTTTCCTTGGATATGAGGCTGAAAGCTCATCTGTTGTAAATATGTAGGGCTTTCCACAGTGACCGAGCTTAAATTGGAGCAAAATACTGAGGGGTTTTCTGGAGAAGTCAAATGTCGTCATGTGAGGCTGGTGACAGGAGAAGGAAGACCAAGCTCCTTCCATGTCCTATTTCTCCTGGCTGCAGCCTGCTTTTAGAAATGCAAAAATGTCACAAATTCTGCATTTTGTGACAACAAAATAGCTCAATAGGTAAAAGCACTTGCCATCAAGGCTGAGGACCTGAGTGCTACCCCTGGGTCCTACAGGGTAGAAGGAGAGAACCAACTTCTGTATGTTCTCCATACATGTGGTCCACATATACACACATCACACACACACAAACACACACACACACACATCACACACACACAGACACACATCACACACACACAAACACACACACACAAACACACATCACACACACACACATCACACACACACACATCACACACACACACATCACACACACAGACACACATACACACAGACACACACACAGACACACATCACACACACAAACACACACACACAAACACACATCACATACACACACATCACACACATATCACACACACACATCACACACACACACAGACACACATCACACACACACGCAAACACACATACATCACACACACATACATCACACACACACCACACCACACACACACACACACACACACACACACACACACACACACACACACACGCTAATTGAAAAAGGAATCTGAATTTTTCTGCGATATCTCTTCAAGCAAAGATTTGTGTGTGGGGGGGTCAGCAACCCTGTCCGGTCATGCACACCAAGCAAGCCTTGACAGCAAGTGCAGGCACATGGTCTGAGAGCCCCAGGGAGATAGTGACCAGGGCTCACGTCCCCCATCCTTTTCCCTCCTCACGCTTCCCTCTGCCTTCCCTTTTATTCTTTGTCATTTTATTTTTTTTCAGCTCAACACTAATTTATTGAGAAGTCACTATTGTCAACATTTTACACTGGTCAGTTTTAGCCAGGGGAAACCCATCATATCTATCACTCCCTCGCCCTTCCCTTCGCCTAGTTTCCCAGAACAAAACTCAGTGTCAAATCTGCCTTTCCTGTTGTGGAGAATATATTCTGACCAACTGACATATAAGCATGCAAGAAAAAAGAACACCCAGTTTGGTTTATAAATCAAGCCCTCAGAAATTTACTTAGTGTGAATTGCACTCGCTGAATAGAATTTTGTTTGCATTGACAAAGGTCATCCTGGGTACCTATAAATCTTAAGAGTTGGGTTGAGAACTCAGCTTACCAAAGGTCCTCACTGAGTTCCCTCCTTGAATGTGACTTTTGCTCCATCTCTCAGATGCTTGGACAGGGCTCTGGCTGGGACTCCCTTGGAAGAGGGCTCACCTGGTGGATACAACGCTCTGATTTCGATCCCCAACAGCACACACTGGACCACGGTGACATATCCCAGTGACCCTGACACTCAGGACAATCTTAGAGTTGAAGGCCATCCTGGGGTCCTTGAGACCCACACCTTTTAAAACTTTCTTAGATAATAACCCCTTCGTGGATGGCTGCAGTAATCTAGTTGCCAGTTTGCTAAAATTAATGACCACAGACTTGGAATAAGATGGGATAGGAGGGCTGGAGAGATGATGCAGAGATTAAGAGGACTGGTTGCTCTTCCAAAGGATGCTGGTTCAAATCCCACCACTGACTTTAACTCCAGTTCCAGGGCACCCAGTAGGCTCACACAGACATACATGTAGGCAAAGCACCAATGCACAAAAGTAAAAATAAATATTATTTTTTTAAAAAAGATGCTCTAATGCAATAGGGACAGATGTGGGGTAGATACATGTTTTTTTTTTTTTAAATCTCACTTCTCATTATTAAAAATTATTTGGGAGGTGCGAACGAATTGATACCAAGCTTGATTCGTTCATTTAAAGCCATTTATCCAACTCCAGCACCAAGATAGTAATTGGTAGCGTTTGGCAAAAAGGGGAAGTTGCCAGTCCTAAGCATGGGCCCTGCCTTCCCTTTCAGCTACTGAAATGCTATCCATAATATATTGTCATTTAGAGGTGGTGAAGTCCTTAACAGCTGTGAACATTACAAGTGCAACAATAAAATATGATTTTTCTCTCCTGGAAAATGCCCTTGTTACAGTGCTCCAAAAATGAGTTAGAGATGATTTCTTTGTTGCCCCCATGGACCTTTCCCTGGAATGTATTCAAGGCTTTCTGTAGCTGGCATCCTTATAAATTTATTCTTGTCAGGTCTAGCCATGTATCAGGCTCCCAACGTGAAATATGAGATTGGAAATGGAAGCATCAGGCGCTGACATGCTCGCCAGAGGAATTCAGAACGAAGCAGCAGTCCGAGCGCAGGACCCAGGATGAGGGATCGCAGGTGGCGTCTGCTCCCTTCTCATTTCTGCCACCGTTCAGATGTCACAAAGCCGAGCAAATGAGAGTAATGAGAGGCGTGATCTCATCACCCTGCCTTGACGCAGACGTCTCAAAACAATAATAAAAGCACACGGTGCCCAAGCGTGGGAGATGGAAAACCAGAAAAAGTCTCCAGCTAACCTGACTTGGGTTAGGGGAGGAAAATCACATCACCTAAAAGGGTCCCGCAATGATCAGATGAGAGCTTCTGCGAGCGGGCAGAGAAACCACACCAAATCAGCCATATCTGGGGGGGGGGGGGTCGCGGAACTGCAAGTTTTTTTTCTGAAGGTGCTCTGGCAAATCACACCCTACCCTCAGGGCCAATCAGCACTCAGATTTCACAGCAACAGCCATAAGTAATGTGTCATGTATAGCTTTAGCACATCTCTTTTATATTAGAGAGTCTCAAGTCCCTGTAACCTCTCTGCCATTAACACAGGTTCTCTATGTAATCTGACGCCCTTGGGGCTCCGGGGAACTTTGCTATTTTCCTGTTACTTTATTAAATTCCCAAGTATGTTCCAAAGGATTTGAGGGTTAATATTGATTGACAGCTTGATAGGGGCTGGTACTGGGTAGGAGACAAACCTCCAAGCCTATCTGTGAAATCGAGATTAGGTTCCCTGCGGTGGGAAGTCCCACTGGGAATGTGAGTGGCACTGTGGTGGTGGTGGTGCTGTGACCTGTGGTTGCAGAACTTACAGAACATCAAAGAAGCAGAGCAGCCAGCCACTAGTTCTTACCTCTACTGAATCCTCAGACCAAAATGATGGTCCTGTCCCTAGGAATCCTCAGACTGAATGCAATGAGCCCCTGTCTCCTCCCGCCTTATAATTCCTCTCTCCACCCAGCCATATCACTCCTGTCTCCACCTCCCTAGTGCCAGGATTAAAGGCTTGTGATCCCAAGTATTGGAATTAAAGGTGTGAGTTATGTTTCTCTTTGAGACTGGATCAATCTCATGTAGCCCAGGATGGTCTTGAACTCACAGAGACCTACCTGCCTCTGCCTTCCAAATGCTGGGATTAAAAGTGTGTGCCACCACGGCCTGGCTTCCATGGATGACTAGTGGCTAGCTCAGAGCTCCGACCTTCAGGCAAGCTTTTTGTGGTAAAACACAAACAAAATATCACCACATCCAGCTGCCTTGTTCTATCGTCATGCCTTATAGACTTCAGAACTATGGGCCAAAGTAAATTCTTCTTTCTTTAAGTTGCTTTTGCTAGGGTATTTTTATCATAGCAGTGAGAAAGGTAGCAAACACGCGAGGGTAAGAGGATTCCTTCCTCTTCCTCCGAAGTTTGAAGGGCTAAATCTACTAAAATAAACTGTTATTAGATTACAAAAGCAGAAGTGTAGTTATGTGGAGGCATCATAGGTAAAGGAAATTCAGAAATATATTGAGAAAAACAGAAAATGAAGACAAGGCAATTTAAAAGAGTAATACATGGTGGTCTTGGAAGAAGAATGTTCTGGACATTCATTTGATTTTTCCCTTTGTTAATGAACTTTCAGTAAGAAAACAGGCTAGCTGTCTTCTGGGAGATCTAATCCTCAGGTAAATAAGGGAACTCCAGAACGAAGCTTCATGCAGTGGGGACACACCAAAGTTCTCAAGTGAAATCCATCTGAAACACATTTGTTGAGTTTGCTATGTCGCAGGTGGGAGTGCTTGAGAGATAAGATTGTTGTTCTTTTGCTGCAGCTATTGCCTAAGTAACACAAACATGAGACTCAGCACCCACATGGAGTTTATTGAGAGAGAGGAGAGAAATGAGGGTAGGTGGTGGCCAACCGAAAGGGGAGAGAGAAAGGGAGGGGTCAAAGAAGGAGAGAAGGGGCCCCAGAGAGAGAGAGAGAGAGCGAGAGCTAGAGAGAGAGAGAGAGAGAGAGAGAGAGAGAGAGGTGCTTGGCGCACTTGCTTTAAAAGGGGGACTTGCGCATGCATAACTGGTCCCCTGTACAGCCAGGTAAAAGCTTGAACAGCCAGGTAAAGCCTGACATAGTGATGACATGGCCATAAGCGTCCAACCCATCGTCAGGGGCGGAGTCAGGAGACTGCAGGTTTCCAACATAGATGATTAGGACCTGGTCCCTACTCCCTGTTGCTCTTAATCACCACAGAGACACTCCAGTAATAAGTTTGAATGACCAAAGACAAAGCTGAACTCCATACTGAGATGAGGGAGTTCAAGGATGGGACCATTCACAATCCTAGTTTACCTGAAGGAAGGCTCCATGATGCCAACCAGGTTAACCTGAGTATTTCACAGGAGCGCTCACTTAGCCTACAAAGCAGAAGTCTCAGCAGGATGGGTGGAAACAGCCTGGCTAGGGAGAAATAAGGAAGAATGTGGGGATGAAGTACATAAAACTTAAACTGATAAAAGAAAGGAAAACAAGTTATTGATTCCAAATCAGGAGTGTTGCTTACATTAAACTGAGAATACTATATATTCTCCTGGACAAGATATTATGATATAGCATTTCTTTCAAGAAAAAGAAATAATGAGATGAATATAATGCCTTTTACGTTATTAATAAAAATATACATTCATCATCAGTTTGTACTTGGAGGATTTTAGTCACAACCAAATATTCACACCAGTAAAGAAACACTGACAAGTTGTTACAACACAGCTTGGGTGACACTCAGAAATACAACGTTTAGATTAGGAGGCTCCGCACAAAGGACTACACGCCATCTATTATATATGAACATTCAGCTGTGACATCCATACCCTATCAAGGAAGACGGAGGAGCTTATGAGGCCCTGCCCCTTCCTGGAGAGCTATAGGCAGTTGAAGGTTCCTAGGGGGGGGGAGAGAAAACCATTTTCTTTAGCAGTGTAACTCCATAAAGCAAGTTCCAAGACAGCGAGGGCTGCACAGAGAGATTGTCTCAAACACCACCCCCCAAAACAAACTAGTGCTACACCACTGAAGAAAATTTTTAATCTCTCTTCCAGTATCATTAACTCCCTATAGACCAGTGGTTCTTAATCCATGGATCACAACCCTTTTGGGGGTCACATATCAGTTATCCTGCATATCAGATATTTATGTTACAATTCATGACAGTAGCATGAGTCACAAAATTGTGAAATAGCAAGAAAATAATTCCATGGTTGTGGGTCACCACAACATGAGGAACTGTGATAAAGGGTCACAGCATTAGTTAGGTTGAAAACTGCCGCATAGACTCTTAAGAAGGGTGGAGCCTCATAAGCTCCTCCCCACTCCACAACAGGATGTAGATTAGTGTCTTCTGCGAGTCATATGCAGGTGAGTAATCACACCTCTGTGAGTTCTTTGCCATGCCATGTCCAGAAGACTGGGTTCCACAACATGCCACCCCTCTTCCAGCCCCTACATTCTTTCTACCCCCTGTTCTATGAGCCTTAGAGTGTGTAAAATGTCAGTTGTCTCTACAACAATTGCAAAATGAGGTTTCTGTGATGAAAGTTGTCAGTGGTAGTCACCTATGGCATAAACATAAATAGAAGGCAACTTGATGGTCACATGTGCATTTAGCTAAACCACAAGAGTAGCTTCCTGTGTCTTCCATTTCTGAGTGGTTATCTATCTACCTCTAGGAAGGCAGTCTCTGGGTTGGATCGTTAGGTTGACCTTTGTCCTCTAGAAGTACCTGGAAGGGACAAGAGTTTCAAGATAGGACTTTTTTAAAAAAAAAAAAAATCAAACTCACCAGTGATACAACCATTAAATATTAACATCTGTTTATATTAAGTTCTTCATATGTCACATTATACCATAGCCTTTTTTTCTCTCCTTTAGTTTCTGACTCAGAAACATATTTTAGCTCTAAGTTCTCTTTTTGAATCATCTTATTCAATGAAAGAGTTATAGTTGATCTTCAGGAATAAGTATGTATATACGTTCCTATATGCATATATCATTGATGATCAAGCAAGTAATGTCACTCTACATCCAATCATAATTAATGAGTATGAAAATCAAATAAGATAATGTCTATTAACTGTGCATTGAAGGCTATAAATCAATTTCTGAATGCAAGATGCTAATGGCCAGCTCTGGACTATATCCAATTGGGGGCTTTTTATACAGTGGGAATATACAAGAGTTGTTAGACCGTAGGCAAGCTGAGCTGGAGTGGAGACTATTCAAGGTAGACGCCTGGAACCTTACATCTTTGGGAATTCTTGGACACTACAGTATGTTTAGAAGACTTACAGAATATATGTAGATGTTTAATTCATTGCTAGCATTTAAATCTGAGAAGTCACCCAAGTACATTTTAAGACACTTATATTTTAAAATAGTGTGTTTCACAAGGCTAGTTATGCAAACACAGCCCTTTCATACAATGTATAAATTTTGTCCTTAAATAAGCAATAGTTATATACATTTTTGGATTTTATATTCTTGCTGTGCAGCAACAAAAGATCTTTAGAGACATGTAAGTTCTCCAGTGTACCTCTGGCCTTAGCATGTCTTGTCTTAATCTGTCTCTCCACACTGGCATTTACAATCATTTAAACAGTGTCCTCTGGAGTTGGAATGGTTTTAGGGAAGTCTTCCCTTTCAAAAAAAATCATCTATTTCCTCTCTGGAAGTTCAGATTAATGTTTAAGAGCCAATACACCACAGTTAAATAGACAACTTCACACTCTAGGTACGATCCCACCAAACTCAAGTTGCTACCTTGTTGTTTCAGTAGACTTCCGGTAGACATTTTGGAAGAGCTCAGGGGAGATTGCTGTTCCTTCTGCTGGGACAGTGACGGGTCTTGGGAAGAGGAAAAACAATGGAATCGAGAGGTCAACCAGCATTTCCACAAGAAGACAATATCTGCTTGATAACAGTGTTGGCTTTCATGTTCGTTAAGACTGTCTTAGCCCCACCTCCTGAAGTCTAGACAACTAAGTCCTAATCAGCATTTCCCCAAAGCTCCACTAACAGTCTGCACCATGGACCATTGTAAGGTTGAGTTCAGAGAAAGGACCACATCTGCCAGGCTTCCAAAGAGGATCAGAAGGATGTAACATTGCTACAATACACAAAAATAGCTCATAGGAACCAGAGATTATGATTATTTCCCTGATGTTGAGTTGATAAGGGTTTAGAAGCCACAATACGTTCTGAGACACACAAGGAATTTGCAAAAGCTCACTGGGAAATGAGCCAATTCTGCAATTTTGCCTTCTGTCATTTCCCTGCTGATGTAAATGCATGCACACAGGTCATTCATAATGAGCAGTGCGAAGCGGTATAAACAGCCCTTGTAATGAACGTTGTGGCCCTGGGAGGTGATGTGGAAGTAGGTGACATATGAGAAAGGTGTCTAATGGGAGCTTGGTCAGCAGGTCATCTGCCAAAGGGAAATGAGGAACTGGAGTAGTTTCGTAGACAATTCTGGAAGAGCAGGCTCTCTATTTTCTCACTAGCCATGCCAGGTATTTATGCCATTCTGAATGCATGCAGCTGGCCTACTCTAACACAGCAGAAGATGCAAGGAGGGCAGGGCCAGGTGATTGCCTGGGTTTGCTAGAAATGCCATGCCATTCACTATTAACATGTTTAAAGGACAAAACTAATAGTTGGTTCCTGGGGAAGTTATTCTTCTCTATAAATATTTTGACTTAATCTAGTTTTCTTTGTGATGAAAGTAAATAAACCAAGAACACATTTTATACACATACATTAATTTATTGTTCATACTTGGGTAGGATATCTGAATGCTCAAACCTAGTTTGTTTGAAGGAGGCATATTAATGCACTCATAGAATAAATAGTACGAATCCCCCTACGGTGGCAGGAGTCAAAGCAGAGCTTCACTAGATACTACCTATCATTTTGATTGAGTCTCTTAATAGCTCTGTTCTTCACTCAATGAGATAATGACACTCAATCTCAAAGAGATAGAAAATTAAACCATTATGTTTGTGCGTATATATATATATACATATATATATATTCCATAAAATTTTATTAGTTATTTGAGAGCATTATGCATTGTATTTTGGTCATATTAACCCCCAACTCCTTCCTACCACCCCTCCTTTAATCACCCAATTTTGTTTTCTTTCAAAAATAATCTTCATGGGTTATAAATAAAAAGTGCCTGTCTAGCATATGCAGGGACCTGGGTTCAATCCCCAGCCCTACATAACCAGTTGTGTGGGCACACACTTGCAATCTCAGAATTTAGTAGAAAGGGACAGAAAGGCCAGAAGTTCAAGACCATCCCAGGCTACATAGTTGTTCATGGCCAGACTGTACTACATGAGACCCTGTCAAAAAAGAAAGAAAGAAAGAAGGAAGGAGAGGAAGAAAGAAAAAGAAAGAAAACGGAAGAGAAATGAATAAACTAATGAAAAGTTTAGAAGGAACAGTGCCTGGTCTAGAGCGCCCACTCAATATTAGTCAGCTAATATTTGGTTATTTGTTTTTGTTCATCTATATCACCCATGTGTGCATGGAAGCCTGATAGTTAGTTAGGCTGAAAAAGTGCATTATCTAAAGCACACTTATGTCACCTTTTTAATGAGTGGATGGCAACTCTATATAGATAGGACATCTTGTCAACTATCATTCCTTCCCAGCCCAGAAACTACAGTCTTTGTTTAGAAAACTTGCGTTGCTCTCTCTGCAGCTTAAGCTCATTTCGAACACTGATTGTATTAATAGGGGATGGTGGTCATTCTATTATGATTTCCTTCTGCACCAGATTCAATAGATGGTGTTTACATTGTTGTGGGACTTTTCCTACTCTCTTATGGGTACTGAGAATGTTCTGCTAAGCCCAGGGACTAAGAGGATGGACACCTGTGTCTAAAAGAGTGAGGATGAGCCTAAACTGACTCCAAGAATGGAACCTAGAGTGTGGTTGTCTGTGGAGTCAGCTTGTTTTTTATAGGTAGTACTGGAGACATTAGACTCCACATCATTCCTACTGCAGGTAGATTGTTACTTAACAACTCTTATCTATGCAAATCATCTTCCTCTTGGTTTGGAACCACTCACTAAGGTGATGGATACTAAGGATCTATATCCTGAGGTCTAACAAGGTGGCTCTACAGTTAAGAATGCTTGCAATGCTTGCTGCATTTTTTTTTTTGATTTTTCAAGACAGGGTTTCTCTGTGTAGCTTGGGAGCCTGTCCTGGCACTCTCTCTGTAGTCTAAGCTGGCCTTGAACCCACAAACATCTGCCTGCCTCTGCCTCCCAAGTTCTGGGACTAAAGGCGTAAGCCACCACCGCCCACTTCTGACACAGATTAATTGAAGCACAGATTAAAATACATGGGACAAGGTTATATGGGTTATTATATTTCACTCAGGGAGCAGTCACTTACACGAGAAACCAATGAGCTCAAGTTCCCACTCCAAGGATTCACTCTCAGTGACCTGACCAGAACCAAGAGAGAGAGAGCTGGGGTCCAGGACCCCAGACCTAGCCTTCCCCCATCACATCTGCACCTGTGACCACACCCAAACAGGCGTGGTCAGTGCAACAGGTGTGAGCGGGGTAGATATGTCACTACACTTACCTTCACACATATGCACATGCATGTGCAGAAGCACAGGTGCATATATGCACACATGTGCATGCATAAATGAATACCTACATATCAAAGATACTTTACAAGAAGTACTCTAATCCATCCTCAAGCTATAATATGCACAAACAATCTCTGAGAACATGTAGACCTTGGCATAGCTTTGCAGAATTCCCTGCTATTTCTCCTCTCCTGGAGATCCACAGAGCCCATTTGCAGAGCCTCGGGCTCTTGGAAGCATACAGCAATGAAGTAGGCTTAGCTTGCTTTAACCTCTTACATCCTGGCTTATGTTTTGATCATGGGAACCTTTTCCTTCTTAGAGCCCACATTAATCTGACAGCAAACAAAGGATGTGTAAACACTTTGTGAAAACTGACCTGAAGGTTTGGCTCCTTTCCCGTGTAGCTGTCATCAATGATTCATTCAAATGGGGAAATTCTTTCTTCTGTTAATATGAGTCTAATTGTGAGAAGTGGTCTGTGATCTTGTATTTCATATACACCACCCCAATCTTGAATGGTTAATTTCTTTCTAAAGCATGATATTTATTATCACAAGAATTTCTTGCTCTTAAACAATGCATTTCAACTCTATTCAACCCCTATTCATCCCAGAGCTACCTCCTACTCTCCCACCCACACCTACCCCATGCATATACCCCTGGTTCTTTATAAAGCACTGAATGAATTCGTACTGCCCATATATGTGTTGGTATAGGAACATTCACTGGAGAATAAGCAACCTCCTGGAGTCATAGTGCTAAAGATAACTAACAGACATCACCTGTCAATGGTTGAGACCTCATGAGCCCCAACCTGCTCCATGCTAGAATATTCACTGGATTGGTCTTGAATAAGCCTTTCTGTAGACTACAGAGTCTTGTGAGTTCGTGTGTTCTGGCAATGGTCTTAGCACAGCCAGAAGACACTTTGTTTTTCATCAATCTTAGATGAGCCCTAACTACTAAACTCTTACTGCCACCTTTTCCGTGGTGTCCTCTGAGCCTTTGTGTGTGTGGGCGGGGGGAGGGGGGGTTGAGTAAGCCAATAGCTATCCCATTTGTGGCTCATAACTCCAAAGAGACTTGATCTCTGTATTTTGACCAATTGTGTATTTCTCTATTAACCACTGTCCACAGCATAAAGAAGCTGCTTTGAGGGGGTAAGAGCTGTACTAACTTATATATACAGAGATGTATACAGAAGAAAGTTTGATAGTGTGTCCATTTATTGGGGTAATGATAGGTTCACTCCTAGGTCCTATGAGTTCATCAGTCATGGGTTCTTGGCCGTATTTACCATATCAGGCATATGTTATTTTTCCTGTGGAGGGGCCCTAAAATCCACCAGGATGCAGTTGGTATCACCATAACATTTGTGCCACTATTACACCCATTGGCGTATCTCGCCACTCTCCTCTATCTTATTAAGCATGTAGGGTTTATTATAACTTCTAAGTCTCACATCTAGATGAAATTGTTGATGATTTTTCTCCACAGAGAGCCATTACAGCACCTTGTGGTGCTATAAAAGCTACCCAATCAAGAGGAAGCTTTTTTATCAATACTAGCATGGATTTTCCATGTTCTATTACTAAAGTGTGTGGTGTCTTGAACAGTGAATTTACAATTGTTCTTTTAAAAGTCTCAAATTCAATTTAAAATTTTCTGCTAGTCTCCCTTTAAAAGGAAATTTCTAAAACCTGTCCCATCAAATACTGATTTTTATCATAATTATGTATGTGTCTACATGTTATTGGAAGTCAGAAATGTTGCAAAATTCTTCACAAAGGCTCCCAATAAAGCTAGTTTAAGAGATGTACTTAGTAAATACTTGAGAACTCATAAGATGAGCTAGTAGGTAAAGATGCTTGTCTCCAAGCATGATGGCTTAGTCCAGAATCCATATGCTGGAAAGAGAGAGTTAACCACCACAAGTTGTCCTCAAACTTCAACATAGATAACATGTCACACAAGTGTGCCCATTCGCATCCATGCACTCACACACTCACACACACACACACACACACACACACACACACACACACACACACACACACAAAAATAAACAAATGTAATACTTTTTAAATTAAAAAGTATTTTGGATAACTTTTAGCTCTATAAGACCTCTAAGAATGCATTTTCCAGAACTGATCTTTAAGGCCATAACCTTTTTTCACCATCTATAATATGAAAGGGTAAGGATTAGTGTTAATTATTTTCCTTATGAGGTCAAACCTTCTGGAGAAGCAGCAAATCTTGAGCATACAATTATAATGAAGTCACTGTTCCATGAATAATTACTTATTAGTCATTTGATTGCTAATTTGATTAATATCATTACTATAAACCTTTATGTTGATTTTGTAAAATGCATTACAAGATAGGTCAATAATCTGGCCCTAATTATATGGTTGGAAAAGAAGATATAAAAACTTGATCTGATTGATTACCTCAAGGTCATCATCTATAGTAATGATAAAGACAAAATAAAAACTCATCCTATCCAGTGTCTAACAGAGTGAAGAGCTCTTCTATCTAATTGGTGACATTGGAAACTAAAGAAGGGTATATTTTGGCTAAACATGTACTTTACTGCAAATTGAGAAATTGTGCATATCCAGCAGCATATTTTAGCAACTCTAAACCTGCAAATACGGAATCATATTTGCCAGCATATCTATATAAGAAATTAGGAGAACTTAGCAACATTGCTATGGATAATGGATTTATTTATTACAAAGTTTCTGAGATTGGGATTGGAGAAGTAGCTCAGTGTTTAGGAGCCCTTGCTGCTCTTGCAAAGGAGTAGAGTTCCATTCCCGTCATCCATATTGGACAATTCCTTGTACTACCAACTTCAGGGGATCCCATGCCCTCTTCTGATTTGGTGGGCAATTCTCTCTCTCTCTCTCTCTCTCTCTCTCTCTCTCTCTCTCTCTCTCTCTCTCTCTCACTCTCTCTCTCTCCCTCTCCCTCTCTCTCCCTCTATCTCTTTATCTCTCTCTCTCACACACACATACACAATCCTGTTTTAAATTCTAAGATCATGTAATATATTAATAGGCATTGTAGGTTGCCAAGGTATTGCCATGATAGGGAGACTTTCACATTGCTTTGACATGCCTACCGTGGATTGCCTAGGCTGATCCTGTTTCTAATTGCCTCTTCACAGTCCCTATAAATTAAGCTAATGAGCCTAGGACTTATTGGCTGATTTTCCTACTTTTACACAGCTCTGCCACATTCAGATTTTCTCTCCATCAAATACAACGAGCTTGAAAGAAATCTAACATTTTGGACCAACCTATCATATCACCCATAGATATGTATTCTTCATTAGCACTTCATTTAAAACCCACACCGTGATTTTTAAGGCACCATTTGTGGACACTTTTTCTTCCAAAAGTAAATTTTGAAATAAATTTTATGAAGTATAGGTGAGTGAAACTGAAAAAAAAAATCAGCCCTACTCTTACATCCAGGGGTAGGTAACCACTCTCAAAGATTTTTGTTGTTGTTGTTGTTCTAAAGTTGCCAAGTTGAAAAATGAAAATTCGGGCTCCTTAAAGCCACAATTGTGTAATTCTCTCATGAATGAAATATGAACTCCTGACCCCAGTTCGTAAATGACTAAATAAAGGATAAAATAAGTAAACTTTAGATACGTTCCTTAAATCCGTAGACCCAGGGGATGCTTTTCTTATGGATTTTCACTAGATCTGACCACACCCTGGGTCTTCCATCATCTGAGACTTCCTCTTATTGGACCAAAGCACTAGATAATTATTTCAAGTGCTCTCAGAAAGCCTCTTCCCTGAAACCTATTAAGTTCTAAACAACTCAAGCATGACATGGTCTTTATTCGTCTTATAGCCCTGTGCCTAGTCTATAGAGGAGCTCAGGACACGCTTTGTGAATGTGTGACAATGTGTCTAAACTACTTTAGCCAGAACCATCGGCAAATCCTGTCCTCAAGAGTTTGTAAGAAGCACTCACAGCATCCTGTGTGGAACTGCCAGAGACTTAGGGACTTGTTTTCATTAGAGTGAGAGAGTCATTTCTGGAGGGTTTCCACTGTAATTATTCTTGCTTCTCTGCTAACACATTTTTTCCCTGTTTGGATTCCTTTTTATTTCTTTTCTATCTTCTGGAAGCCTTGATAGGGCCTGGAGGCCATCCACGGGCTGAAAGTTCAGACTCACATGGATTTTCACTTGTAATTGTGAAGTTATATTCACTCTCTCATCCCCGTCCAAGCCTTCCGTTCCTCACTGGTGAAATAAGGGGGTTGGAGGGCCAATGACCTCTGCCTTGCTCTCCTTCCAGCTTTTGCGCTCCAGAATCCACAGATCCTCTTTCTGGCCAAAGCAGCATCCCTTAAATGTTTCAAGGGGGAAAGAGAGCCAGGGCTGAAAAGCAATTCATCTAGTGAGTGCCTCTGACAGGTGCCTGGGGCAGCAAATCACTCTCGGAAGAACGGATTCATTGCTGGAGCTGGGCTGCCTCACAGTGACTGGGGAGAGCAGTGGGTAGCGTGTTCTGCATGTCCTTCTGGGCAGGCATTGGTGAGATAAATACGCATCCTATATAAAATCCATACCTCGTAAAGGATCTAACAACAGGCAATGCAGACACCCAGGGAAATGTGTCTAAAGGTGACATTTAAGTCTCTCGCCAACCATTGATACAACGGCTTTCTTTTGACATTCCACAGGGAGTCCAGCCTTCACTCCCGCAGAAATGAACACGCACACGCACACGCACACGCACACGCACACGCACACGCACACACACACACACACACACACACACACACACACACACACGGCTTAGTACTTTAGGCTGTCAGCTGTAGTCGGGGGATTGAGGTGTCTTTGTCCTGGCTAAGAGTTTTTTTCGAATTTATCTGTGTGTAATAGCCAACACAGTAACTACTTCTCTCCACCGGAACATTTTGATGTGCTGGGCTTGTCCACATCTTATCCATCCTCCTGTCACATCATAATTGGATGCCAGATTCACAGAAATTGAGAGGAGAAGAGAAAGTGCCTCCGCCGAAGTTTCTATCTGTCCCCAAATTGCTTTCCATTCGAAGACCCAGTCTCCGTGGACAGGCTCCATTCCAGTAACCGGACTGGTTTCTCACTGAACAACTTGGGTGCAACCACAGTTCTTAATCTGCACCGAAGCAAGAGATCATCAACAGATGTCAGTCAGCTCGGCACTCACTCAAGCCCTGTGGCTCAGTCCCTTGCCCCTCCCCGTACTTTTTTTAAAAAATTTCTTCTAGTAAAAACTACCTTTAGAATTGCTGGCATTGGTAGGATAGGTAGAAATGGGAACGGGTGCCCCGTGGGTAAGAGAGGTTTGCTTGGATCTTCCTGCGCATCTTTTAAACCCCTGTGGTTAGCCAACTTTCTCATATGGGCTGGATGGCCCAGGCCTGCCAAGGACACGGGAGACCCGGGACTGGGAGAATCGGCCCTTCCATTCTTCCTGTGCAGGGTCAGTTAGAACTGGGAAAAACTGCTCCCCTAAAATGGGCTGGCTGAAAATGGGGTTCAGAAGCTGGAAATGCTCCTACCCATCCCACCCTCCTCAGTCATTTTACACTCAAGCCACAGACACCGCTACTTGTAAAAGAAGTGTCTGAGTCACCCCTCAGGGTAGGGGGAACGTTATACCTCCTCCATCTTTCCCTCTCCTCTCCCTCCTCTGCCTCTTCCTCTCGTTCTTTTCCTCCTCCTTTGTCATTTCCTGTTATTCTCTCTCTTCCTTTGTCTTCTTTTCTCACTCCGTTTTCTACTTCCTCCTCTGTTCCCTTCTTCCTCAGTCTGAAGGAGGCATCCTCTCCAGTCACGTTACAATATAAAGGAAATCATTATTATCATCGTGGATTAGTTATTTAATCAATTCTCCAACCAATTGAAAGCTGCGTATAGTATTTTCTGGTCTACACACTAGCCTGATAATTATTAGTAGTATGACTAGTTGACAGAGCCTGGGAAACCATAGTCGGATGCTACATGGAAACGGAACAAACGTTATGACAAATCTCGAGGGGAATCTTGGCAGGCGAGGGTGACCGAGGCAGAGGGACAAACACGCCAGGCAGACAGAGTTTAAGTGAGAAGTTTTATTAGAAAGGGGAGGGAAGGGGGAAGAAAACAAAAAAGAGGTAAAGACACACAGGGTGTGAGGGTGGAGTGGGGAGGGGGGAGAGAGACTGGAGGGTTCCTGTCTGCCCCAGGGAAAGAGAGTGTTAAATGGGCAGGATCTTTCTTTTAAAGGTGTCCTTTGCACCTGGGCGGACCAGGGTACTGCCTGAATGCATTCTACCAGGTGTGTGTGTGTGTGTGTGTGTGTGTGTGTGTGTTATTGTTGTTGTTGTTGTTGTTTGGTTTGTTTTTCCAGGCAGAGTTTCTCTGTATTGCTTTTGAGCCTGTCCTGGAACTTTATAGACCAGGCTGGCCTCGAACTCACAGAGATCCTCCTGTCTCTGCCTCCTGAGGTGCTGGGATTAATGGCATAAAGGCGTGTGCCATGCGTGTGTGTGTGTGTGTGTGTGTGTGTGTGTGTGTGTGTGTGTGTGTGTGCGTTTTTAAGAGAGCCTTAAATCAACTCTCATATCAGCAAACAGATTTTCAGTGCAATTTGGTGGGAACATATACATCTCCAAAAGTGCAGATAGCTGAAGTGAAGTATCCTGGTGAGGCAATAAACCCATGACCTTGCAATCGGCACCAGCATCCTCACTTACCTGATCTAAACTCCCTGGATGAGCCAGCTCCCTAAACACCCTGTACTGCTTTCCCACTCTGTAATACAGGGATCATAGCGAGTGCCCCATAGCGCTCTTGTGAGGGTCAAAGTGTCTCTCTTTTTCTCTAGGCTGAGCAACTGCGATTGAGCACCAGTAAGAGATCTGGACAGAGGTTGTATGAGCTCTTCTGTCTACATGGGCCCTGTGACCCATGGATAATCTGAAAGTTTAATTGCAGAGCAGAGACATGGAGAAAATGGGTACTATAAGCATGGGATGACCAATTCCTAGTCTGAGAATTGGCAAGGACATTGACCAGTCCCCGCAGGGATAGCATGGGATGGGAAAGATCTTTCCCCTGTAAATGACACCTTGGATTTTGTGATAATATTTAAGATTATTCCTTGGACTGAAAAATCTTTGTTCCTATAAGAAGCAGGTATTAGCATATTAAATATTTTTTCCATGGATGGAGTTTGTTTTTTAGCTGTGCTCTTATTCTCTATAGTGCTGTCTCTTTTTATTTATTTATTTATTTATTTTGAATGGTATGAAATGCCACATGCTCAGATATATCCATTTTATAGAGCTTTAAAGAGGATAACCTGAACCAAAATGTACATTTTGGGTGTTTGCTTTTTCTTCCTCCCCCCCCCCATTTTTTTTTTTCTTTTTTTGCAGTAATTTCAAAGGTGTAACTGAGCTTAGCCATAAATTGCTGGTTTTAGCTCTGCGTGGCAGGCAGCATTTGATCACTGACAACTCTGTTTTCTTCATTGTTTCCTGACTAAAATCTCCACAGTCTCTATAAATATGTAAATTACCCAAATCACTAGTTTTCCATTATTTCTGCCCCTAAGCTGCTTAAAATGTTTCTATACTCTTGCATATGCGGCGCAAAACAGAGCAGCGGGTGACAGCTGACTTTGGTTCCATTATCAAACCTCTATTTAGCAACTCCTTCTTTCAAAATTCCTGATAATAATAATGTTTCCCCTGGGGTGGGATCTCCATCCTGTGCAGATGTGGGCAGAGGCTAGACTGGACCGATAGTATAACAGGAATGTGAAGATGGACATGCGTTTGTGAAGACTGTAGAAATCTCATGCCATGGACAATACCGCTATGAAGTCTGGTTTTATGATAGGATGCTATTGCTTTTCTTCTTCAACCGACAGGATTCAAGTAATGAACTTAGAGTGGTGTCTGTTGGGATTTACTTTCTTTTCCTGGTTCACTGGCCATTGGGTCAATCTATCATGAGATGGATCATTGAATCTCCATAGGATAGTACCATTTTGTAGTAAAGAAAGAGAAATGTACATCTTGCAAATATCCATGTAGAGTTGTTTGGACATTCATGTGTGCATACATCTGGGGGAACCCAATGGAGTCAGACTGAAAGGATAAAATAGTAGGAAAGAGTCATTGATGTGGAATTCCTACAGAAAGGGTCCTGGGATGTGTTTGCACCATTCAAACCCTTGTACTGAGGATGAGAAATCTATTCTGGTTATTACTGCACAGCAGGTCTCAGATAATCCTGAGAAAGTGTATACTGTCAATACCAGATGCAGAACAGGCCCATGCTAGACATTCATCAGCACTGGGTCTTGATGCAGATGGCCTAGGACCCTGTCATCTGGGTTTATTTGAATCTTAAAGGCCACTTGGTACACCCAAATCCTAGAAGAATTCACTGTTGTTCTTTTGCTGCAGCTATAGCTTATGAAACACAAACACAAGACTCATCATCCACGTGGAGTTTATTGATAGAGGGGAGAGAAAGGGGGATAGCTTGTGGCCAACTGAAAGCAGGAGAGAGAGGGTGTATGTGTGCGGCACTTGATTAAAAGGGGGAGTTGGGCGTAACTGAGTCCCCTGAGCAGCCAGGTAAAGCCTGTGGTAGCGATGACATGGCCATGAGCGTCCCACCCAGCATCGGGAGGGGCGGGGTCAGCAGAATGCTGGTTTCCAACATTCACACTAAACCTAAGTCAGTACTACGCAGCCTCACTGAAAGAAAGCCCATTGTATTCATGTGCCCCTTAGCCCACTGAAGATCCTGCACGGTATCCAAGCAAAGAAATTGATGGTATGGATCCTCATTTCTCATATTAGAAGACGGGCTCAAAGAAACCAACTATGACATCATTAGTGGGAAATAATGTGAACTAGTACTGGCAAACTGTCTCATGCTTCTGCTGACCTTCTTTCTAGATACAGTCTTCCTGGAACAACCACCTTATTTGTTAGCATATGGTCTGAAACTGTTTTTGCACTGCAACAGTAAGGTTGACTTGTTGTGGCCGGAATCTTATGGTCCTAAAGCCTGCAATGCTTACTGTCTGGCTGTTCACAGGAAGTTTGCCAATCAGTGACTAAAGACATGGGTCCCCCAGGTCTGCCCATTCAACCTAATGTGGTGATACCAGTTCATGATACATCCAAGGAACTTGTCCAGTGATTGTGTGGACCCAGAGCCCACTGTTCCAGGACATCTGTCACCTCCGTGTGGATGCATTTAGCCCTCTATTATTTGGCGGTATGATGACATCTTTGTAGAAAAGCAGGGTGTTTTATGGGATTCTATTTTCTCCCATAAGACTCCAGGAAGGTACTATCCAATCCCTCCAAGACCATTACCCAGTAGAATAAAAACAAGTATGATCAACAGGTCTCTTTTTAAGTTCTTAGCCACTACACATGTCCCATTTAAATAACATATTCCCCCAAATGACAAGAACCAGTTTGTTAGAACAAGTGGTATCTTGATGGGAGATGTTATTCTGTATATATGTTTCTCATACTGGTTAATAAAGCCCTGTTGGCCAATAGAAAACTAGATAGGCGGGGCTAGGAGACCAGGAGGAGGAAAGAGGAAGTAGAAGGAGAGGTCAAGATGTAGACTAGGGAGGAAGGAAAACGCCAGCCGCGGCTCCCACATAAGACGACCACGTGGAAATACTTAGATAAGTAGAAATGGGTTAATAATTAAGACAGAGCTAGCCCATAAACAACAATGGTAACTGGCCAACAGGATTGTATCAAATACAGAGTCTCTGAGTGTTATTTGGGGCTGGTACGGCTGTGGGCCCAGACTGGTGGCAGGCAGGCAGCAGGCTAGCAGGCTGTGGCCGCGGGGGGGGGGCGGGGACACCTGTGGTAACATATCTTTTAGCTGTGCTCAGTTCCCATCAGTGTGATGATTTTACTAGAACTCAATTCTCCCTCCCCACAGGCAATTAGATGGGAGTTGGCAGGAGCTCTTTGGGGAAAGAGCTGCCCCCTAAGGTCCCCCTGCTATCATGGATTGAGGGATTGGTGAGGAGTCAGAATGTGTGAGAAGTAAACTTCCAGTTTTGCTAGGGTGGCAGCCCCTACCTCCTGCTGCTTGCTTCAGTGTTCCCTCCCCATTGTCAACTATTCATTTAGTGACTGTAGTTACTGGGTAGGTGGGTAGAAACGCCACTACAGAACACTTAGGACCTAATGGAAAGAGGTGTTGAAAATTTCTCACAGTGAGTTCCCTAGAAAGTTTGAATTGCTTGGTCCAGAAGATCTCATATACATGAGCAAAAAATGATTTCTAGGTGTGCTCCTGCACAGGGTACAAAGCCACTAAGGTCATGTATTTTAAATTCTCCAGAGAGTACAATAGAGCTGAATGAATCTGGGTGACTTGTATGGGATAATCTATTTGTATTTAAAACAAAAATAGAAAGAGAAGACATTTTCTTCCACCAATAAAACAAATTAACACTCCATTAAATTTCTTTGTAGAAATACCATTTTTACAAACAGGTTTTGTGATTATATCTTCATTTATTAGTGCTCAACATTTTAGTGCATAAAACCTAAATCTTTTCTGGGCCTCTTTGGCAGATGGCACTAACTGTCAATGTTAGTTATATTTTCAGGAATGGAATTCATCTCTTGGTGATGTTTTCTTTTAAAAAAAAGGGGGGGAGGATGTTCTGTCAAATGTTACATGATCTCCTATATGGTATGTGAACATTATACAATATTGATGGAACCTGTTGCCTAGGGCGAAATTATTTCTTCTAGGCTTCTGTGCAACTGAACTGGAATGTTTACGAAGGATTCAACTGTGGAATTTATTTTTGATCCTCTTTTAAAAAGGCTCCTTAGGAGGGGATGGCGAGTTTCCTTTGGACATTTCTTTCACCACATGGCTCATGAGTAAGGCAACATCTTGGGGTATGGCGGAGGTCATCATTGCCTACAGAATCCTCCTAGCCTGATTTCTCACCTGGTGGCTGCAGTTACCTTTAAAAACCAGGATTTGTGAGTCAGCTTAGCCAAATTGCAGGCCTTTGGAATGAGATAAGCACATTAGGTGGCAGTTGGTGTGGGAGGACACTTTGAAGTTCTCTCCTTCCCTCACAAGCCAGAGCACAACAGCCCAGGGATCAGCCAGAGGTTGTCCACTGAGCATCAAAAAGCTCACACTTGGACCCCAGTGAGGCACCACTACCACTGTGGCCTAAGCAGCAAAATAGCTCTGCAAACTCCACTCAGCCCTTTCCCTTGGAGACTCCAACAGCAGCTTTCTTGAACACACCTTTCTGTTGATGAAAATCCTTCTCTCTTTTGTTACATATTTTTGAAGATTTATGGAGTCGTCTTCTCCTAGTGAGATGACTCTTGTTGTACCTCTTCTGTCCTGTGTAGCAAACCATCACTAGAATGTGGCAACCTGGGATAATGCTGAGACGTTGTTCATGAATCCATGTGTCAGGTGACTGGCTGATCTCAGGTGGTCCAGCCACACATCCACCTTAGCAGCTCTGATGCCTTGGAAGGGTTTCATTCGCCTACGGTATGATGTACGGGGCTGGGCCATCTCTCTTGTTATGGATTATGTTTCACCAGGTTTTCCCCATGTGACAGTGACACATTTCAAGGAGGGAGTGAAAACATGCAAGGCCTCTTGATGCTTTGGAAAGTGGAACATCATTACTTCTTCATTATTTTGGTGAAATCCTTTTAAAAAGCCACTCCAAGACCTTACCCCACCTATATGGAGCAGGAGAAGAATGGATGGGGGAGTGGAGAAGGGAGGTGATTGGAGAGAATGAAAGAAAGGAGAAGATGGAGGGGAAACTGTGGTTAGTGTGTAAAATAAAGAAGAAAACAGAAAGGCCACTTCAAAAACAAATGAGAAATAGTTTATTTATGAATGAAATATGTGTGTGTAAACAAGGTGCTCATACATACAAGATTTCTCACTTACTGCCCAGTCCTAGCTCTAGCTTTAAATGAGCCAACAGAAGCTGTGTCCCATTAACTAGATCCAGTGACATGGGGGAAAGAAACTTTGTAAATGGCATAATTGAGCAATTAAGAAAATTGGAACAAAGACAATAGATAAGAATTTTGAAGCAATGTTAAAGATATTGAAGTTGAAAGCTCCTTTTTAGTAAGAACACATTCTGGTCTCCTGAGAGACATTGTTGTATACTGCTGAAGCATTGCTGTATCTCTTAGCAAGTCATTGCCATCATAGAGCAAAGATAACCTTGGTCCAGTAGTCATGGCAACAAAATAAGCAGAACAATATAGTGATAGCTAGCCCTGTGGCAATTGAAATGGGCTCTTAACAATCTCTAGAAGAGGGAGGAGTGTCTGAGAACTCGCACCTTGGATCTCAGCCATCACTCCCTCCTGTTCCCAGCAGCATGAGACCTTGGGTGGTACTCGCATACACAGGAGGTAGGAAGTTGACAGAAGGTGGAATTCTATGATGTGATATCAGTGGGGTATTAAACAAAGCAAGGTGGGACTAATGCTGACTACTTTTAGTCAACCTGACTAAAATTAAAGTCACCTGAGAAAGATAGAACCTCAACTGAGGATTGCCTCCATCAGGCCAGCCTGTAGGAACACGTAGGCCGCATGTCTTAACTACTGACTGATGGGGGATGGCTGAACCCTCGGTGGGTGGTGTCACTCCTCCACAGATGGTTCTGGATTGTATAAGAAAGCAGGCTGAGCAAACCTTGACACGATCCAGCAAGCAGCACCCCTCCGTGGTCTCTGCTTCCGTTCATGCCTTCAGGCCCCTGCCTTTCACTTCTGCCTCAGCTTCCTTCCATGGTGGACTACAACTTGTATGTCAAGCAAGCAAACCCCTTTCCACCAAAGTTGTTTTTGCTCATTCTTGTTGTCACGGCCATCAGGAAGTAAAGCAGAGTAGGGCTTTTCCAGTAATTCTGTTATTTTTGTGTCACCCATGCTCTTGTAAATAGGCAAATAATTCCTATGCTTCCCTGAGCTGGAGGGGACCGTGGTTTCAATAGCCTTTTCTTGGTGCCCTATCTGGGGTGAACAGCCATTTGTCCATGTCTTTCTCATGCAACGGACTATGATGTATGACAGACCCTCAGATGATTCTAGAACCACAATAGTATTTCAGTTTTATATTTACAACAAGACAAGGATATTATAGAAATGAGGTAGTAAATAGGACACATATTGGGTGACTCTTATTTTGCATTTTTTTTGTAAATTTAAAAACATTTCCAACTGAAACAAAGTGACAATTTTTATTTAAAGACAACTAAGTTTGATTCTGATCTACAGTCTACTAGTTATGTAATCCAGTACTCTTAACTTCTGCCCCCCTCAATAGTAAAAGAGCATCACTTTGCATTCTCCTGAGGATAAGACAATGTATGTCACGTGATTGGCCAAGTGCGCAAGCTTACGCATTAGACACTCCATAAATGGTTGCATGGAAGCAAACCCATGTTGTTATCTGTGTGACTGCTTTGCTACTGGTGACCATTCTTTATTTTAGAGTAATCTGAAAGTTCCAAGAAAACAAAGAGTGTGTTGTCTAACTACAAACATTTAACATGTAGTGAGCCCAGACCTGAACTGAATTAAGTGCAATCCACATTCTAGTCCAAAAGTGGGGGGAAAAAACTGTGTCTGACCTTTGACAAAGTGATGTAAGTTGTTCCTTTATGTATTTATCCATCTAATGGCCAAGAAGAAAGTCTACTAAGGCATAGCCTCTTCCAAAACTACTGGTTACTAATATGTGTTGACTGATCCAAGGGTCTGCAAGACCCTGAGATCTAAGACCTTAGATAGACAGTTAGGCTGTGAGATATGTTTCCACAAAGGTCTTTTGTTTTGTTTGGTTTGGTTTCTTTTTTTTTTTTTGCCATAGTAAGGTCCCTGTGTTCTTTTAGAATGTGAATTATAACTTCTGGGCCATAATGTTTTCTAAGACTTGAAATGAGTAATCATGTCCCTGAAGTTAAATTCTCCAAGACCTAACAGAAACAAACACCAGAAGGCAGAAAGTGTCACCATCCCACACTGATTTATGACAGGGAAGGAGAATGAGATTTATAACCCTGGCACACAACAAATATTCATTGGGATTAGCATTCTGAATATTCATGTGTCGCTGCTCTTTCATCTTAAATATCTCCTTTCAGTTCCTTGGAGAGAAAAGAAAACAGTGGCATGTTTCCTTTGGAAAGACCCAACTCTATTTTCTCATTTGGTGGAAATGATACATTTTGATTTTAAAGTTGGCTTTTATTTTGTTTGTTTATTTAGTCACTTCTTGTGGTGCTTGGGATTGAACACAGGGCCTTTTGTGTATTGGCTTATAAAATGTCTCCTTATATTTTCTTTGCCACCTTCTTTATCTTCTTCAGGAGTGTTTTTCAAGGTACATGAAATTGTACAATTTCATAGCGAAAGAAAACGGAAGAGCCAGGTGGTGGTGGCACAAGCCTTGAATCCCAGTATTCGGGAAGCAGAGGCGGGCAGATCTCTGTGAGTTCGAGACCAGCCTGGTCTACAGAGTGAGTTCCAGGACAGGCTCCAAGGCTACACAGAGAAACCCTGTCTCGACAAAGAGACTAGAGAGGAAGAGAGACCTCACAGGAACTAATGGTTAGTGACTTGTCAGAATCACACAGAGCATCCAGTGCCCCCTGCATAGAGCTCTTATTTTTAGTATTATTCATGATTTTTCACTAAATCCTTTCATAGCACTTATTTAGTCATTTATAATTTGATTTAATTTTCAACATCTCTTTGAATTTAAAAATCACTTGAGGCAAATGATTACTAGTGTGTAATTGAAAGGCTGTCAGCTCCAGAACTTTCCCCTCAAATTTCCCTCAATGGTATCTGTACTTCTTAGAGCCGGTGCAGGCAACAGAACGATCCTGAGCAGAGATAGTTTGGATCCAATGTGTGTTTTCTTTTGTGACATCCTCAAGGGCAGCACAGTGGTAGACAGCTTGAGTCTCTGAGTGGTGTGTCTTTACAGAAGCATAAGGAAACATCCTAGGTGGTCAGCAATGAGTTAGATAGGCCCAGAACTAAAGCCCCTCTTACCCCCTCCTGCCGGAATAGCCACTGTGTTTTTATCTCTACTACAAATTTTTACAGATGGATATCAGAAAATATTTTCAAAAGCTAAGATCTGAGTTAATTCAACTCCAGAGTATGGGCAACCTAGCATTTAATAACCATTAATGTCATATTTATTGCAGCTCTTCTGAATCAGGCACTGGTCGAGAGTAAGATAGTGTCTATTAACTAGTGCCAGTGCCCACGTGGGCAAACTAACAAGATACTGCAATCAAAGGGCAAAGCACCCCGAGCTTCTTATATCCTCTATTCTATTGTTCCCGAAAGGAAGTGTTCTAGACCAAAAGGAGAATGCTAACACACACACACACACACACACACACACACTCACCACACACTACACACACACACATACTACACACACACACACACACACACACACACACCACACACACTACACACACACATACACACCACACACACCACACACCACACACACACACCACACACACCACACACACCACACACACACACCACACACACCACACACACACACACACACACACACCACACACACACACACACCACACACACCACACACACCACACACACCACACACACACACACACACACCACACACACACCACACACATGACACACACACCACACACCACACCACACACACATACTACACACACACACACGACACACCACACACACATACTACACACACACACGACACACCACACACACGACACACACACCACACACCACACCACACACACATACTACACACACACACACGACACACCACACATACACCACACACACACACCACACACACCACACACACACCACACACACATACTACACACACACAATACATACACACCACACACACCACACACACCACACACACCACACACACACACAACACACACATACTACACACATACACCCCACACACACTACACACGCACACACTACACACACACACTACATACACACATACCACACACACACTACACACACACACACACACTACACACACAGTACACACACACCACACACACACCACACACACACTACACACACAAAGTTCTCCATTTTGCTTTAAAGCTAAAGATTAGTCTGCCCCCCTCTCAAATCTTAAATACATATAATCTGTATCTCAAGTTAGAATTCTTATTAAAATCTTTTGGCTATGGGTATGGGTAGGGTGAGCTGGGAGAGTAAGTATATTTCTCAGATAGTAAAATGGAATTCTCCAATCAGTTCTGCTGTAATTAAATTAGAATTTAAAGCTAAAAACCCAGACATTCAATGATGTGTTCAATAACTCGTGCTGGGATCTACTCTTTCAGGAATGCTTATCTTTCCAAGGGGCATAGTTAATTTCTTCAGTGCTCTGTAAATTATTACAGAAATTACAAATCTACTAGAAAATCCATACAGCTAATTGTAAATTAATAGATGCCTAAGTGTGAAAGAACGGGTAATAATGTAGATGAGTTCTTCAAAGCTCATGGCCAGCCCAACATCAAGGGCTGGGGACTCCAGCTGCTTCCTGTGACATCTTCAAGTGTAAACACATTCTTCCTTTCCCTACCTCTCCCCACCCACCCCCTCACTTCCCACTGATTCAGTCTGCCACCGCAGAGAATAACATTTCCATTAGCCACCTACTGTTAAATCACAAAGTAACGATGCTAAAAAAAAAAAAAGAAAAAGAAAAAAAAGAAAAAGAAAAAGAAAATCCAACATGCAAACAAACCAATAGAGGAGTAACTGGGGTTACCGCCTGTCTGGAATGCTGTCGAGTATGGAGTGTTCAAGCAAAGGGAAAAATAACAGGCGGGGTTAAATAAATTCTATCTATTTAACCAGATTGTGGATTTGTATGAACTACAAATCTGAGTACAGTGGGGATATAATCACTTAGTTGATATGCTGAGCAAATACTCATTGTTTTGTCTGTGGGGCCTTGAATTTTAGCATCAGATTAGATGGTTATTTCTGTGTTTATGCCACATTGTTGCCAATCAATTTGGGGTAATTATGGGCTTGTCAATAGAAAATCAACAATTATCATAATTATGTTGAGGTAATCAATGAGGGTGCCAAGGCCTTGCTAGGTCCTATGCATTTGGATGACTATAGAAGGAAACTATCTGAGACTATATTAATTCAGATCTGCACAGTTGACAGAAGGCTTTGGTGTTGAATTTTTTGTTTGTTTTAATAGGAGTAGGTCAGGGTAGATGTTAATCACATCCTGAGATGAGATAACGTCTCTATAACTAGCTGCTGTGTCTACAACTAGCTGTTAGCTAGCGTGCTTGCCCCGGCTGATTGTCTCATTAGAGTGAGGCTGACATACAGTGCTAGGTTTCAATTTCTCATGTGGTTCCAGAATTTTCTTGGGAATCATAGCTTGTAAGACCCTCAGAATGAGGAGTCTCCCCGTTTTGGTCGGTACCCCCAAGAACTCAATGTCCAGCCCAGTTGATGCAACACACAAGAGGCTTTAATGAACGGGAAACGTTTGTGCAAACGGGTACCCTCAGCACGCAGGCTAGAGAGAAGCAACATTTTCTGGGTGCCAGTACTTTTAAAGGAAAAAAACCACAAGCTTAGGGAGGAGCTGTGACCCTCTGTCCATTGAGTATGTGACCAAAATCATGGGTTCTCTTTTTGAGGCTGGATGGTTTCACTGTTCAGGTCAGCAGACCTCAGGGCCTCAGGGTGTGCTAATTAATCTTCTCTAAGCAAACCAGAGTTGCAGCTATCTCTTTGTTTCTTAAGGACCCTGTTTACCACCTGCTGACACACTGAACAGAGGGCAGGTTGAATTCTTGGTATCTGGCTATCTTAGGGCCTTGTGAGGGAAAGTTGCAGGTGGTTAGCAAATTCCAGGGAACTGATAGTGGCCTGGGTTAGCTTTCCAGGTCAGACTGCCCTTCATTCCAAGTGAGGGGTTTCCTTAACTGGACTTCACCTTTTGTCTTTCAAGCGTAGGGTCAAGCTCTAGGCTTACATAATATGCTAGCATCTGAGCCACGTGCTGTTAAGAGGTTAGGGAACTTGGAAGGACACCTCTACTACCAGGAACAGCCAGCCATCACCTGTGACAAGGCTAGGCAAAAGGACTACAGATGCATCCATCCACCAGAAGTCTTTCTTCTAGGTGGCAGGTATGTTGCAGATAGGTTTACCTAGATCTTGCTTACTCTCCAATGAAAGAGGTTGCTTTGTATCTAGCACAGAGACCTGGAAAAGTCTAACATTCTAACCAATAGGGTCTTCAGTTGACATTGTATTTGTGATATCTGACGTGACAATTAGTTTGAATTGTCAACATTGACACAACATAGAATCACTTAAGAAGTGTCTCAATGTGGGATTTTCTAGATCAGGTTGGCTTGTAGGTATATATCCTGTCTTGATAACTTTTACTGACATGGAACATCTGGCCTGCTAGTGGACATTGCTTGGTTTGTGCAAATGGAGAGAAGATAAAAAACACAGTTGGGCATTCATGCATTCATTCCTTTCTCTGCTTTTGACTGTGGATCTGACTAAGTGTTTCAAGTTCCCTGACTTGTCCACAGTCATGAACATTGTAAACCACATAAACTCTTCATCCGCTAAGTTGCCTTTGTTGGTATATTTTATCACAGCAACAGAAACGATTCTGTGATATATGGTGACTTCTGCTCTCAAGGCAATTTCAGAATAGATGGACAGGGGTGAGGAAGAAGAGTCCTCCGCCCTTCTCCAGACTGAAAGGCGGGTCATGGAGTATTTGTACTAGGAACTTAATCCAGTCAATACTGGTTGAGCCCAGCCAGCACTGGTTTCACAGTGGAGCATTCTCTGGCCTCTTAGGCTGTGGTTTAGACCTAATCTACAAAATAACCAAATTATGGCTGCTACATTCACAGTTGATCATGATCAGGAAAGATGGGTTATAGTATGTAACAGTTTTAATTTTAGGGCAATTTAACCAATTTATAAAGAACTTTCTTATTACTGTTTCATGACATTTTCTTTCTCCATGATTATGTATGAACCTTTTGAAGAACATACACCCAATTAAAAGTTTAAATCTTCAATTAACTTAGTCAAGCAGTCGCTTTTTAATGAAAATACAAATTCAATACATAGAAATAAGCCAAACAAAACCAAATCTGTAATAGCCCTGATGATTGAGGATTGTTGATTTAATGTTTTAAAAAGAACTAGGATTCTAAATATAGAACTAGAGTAAATGTAAATTTAATTCTACCTCAATTTCATTTCAAATAATTAATTATATATGATGTTTAGTATTTACAAGTGTGAACTGGAGGAATAGAGAGATCGCTCAACAGTAAGAATGCTTGCTGTTTTCCCAGAAGGCAAATGTTTGGTACCTAACACCCATGTAGAGTATACAGAGCCTGTATGGGCACCTACATGCATGTGGCACACACTCACACAGACATGTATACTCATAAGTGAAAATAAATATTTTTAAAAAGTAACCTAGAGGCAGGTTATTGATTAACCATTAAGAAATGCCATATGAAAATTTTATGTACTCGGGCTAAATAAATAAATAAAATAAATGAATAATTAACATTTTTAAATAAAAAGTATTTTGAAGTAAAATGTTATGATTAAATGCCACTTGGCAAAGAACACTGGTAACTGTCTGTGGTCTAGAGGAATTACATATTGAACCCTCTCCCAAGTGTGATGGTGTGAGGAGACAGGGTTTCGGGGAGGAGACAGATCATGAAGAGCATCAGTGTCCACATAAGAAGAGACTCGGGGATGAGGATGTTTGGTTCTCCTTCTCTCTTTCTTCACCACGGATGGATGCAGTGAGGTGTCTGTCCGCAACTCCAGAAGAGGGCTGTACCACATCAAGTGGTGCCTGATTGGAGACTTTCAGACCTCAGCACTATGAAACATAGATCTCTACTGTTTAAGCCGCACAGCCATAGTTTTATCGTAGGTTAATTACCTTTCAACACTTAGCTTCTCCCAAGTAACCAAGGATTATTATAGAAACTATGAAAAACTGAGAATTTTTTTTAAAATCAGATGTCTTCAGATCCAATGGTATTGCATTCTGGGTTTTTCTTTCCCCTAGAAAATGCAAACTCTAGATTTAGATTTTTTGATTAGTATCTTTCTATTTCATGTGTTTTTGGTGTTATCTTCGAGTACTAAGGATGGTGGTTCATGCATTTCACCCTGACACCTGGGAGGCAGAGACAGATGGATCTCTATGATTTTGAGCTCAGCCTGGTCTACAGAGCTAGTTCAGGCAAGGATGGTTACAGAGTAAGACACTGTCTCAAAAAACTTTAAGGGTTGCATAATATTAATATACAATATAATGCTTTATAGAGGATTGCTTCAACCCTCCCTCTATAAAGTCCTGATGAAGAATTCCCAAGTTTACCACTTGTCCGTTTCTGCATCAGCTGCTGGCAAGCATCATAATTATCTACAGGAAAAAAAAATGTAAAATTCACTGGTTCCAAAATATTAGCTTGTCCCAATGTGTTTGGTCTTTGATGACTTTTGTAAAGGCTTTAAGCATTGCCAAACCTAAGCTAATACCCAAGTTGAGGACTTCAGATTTCTTTAGAAAGCCCATCAATCCCCATCAAGTAAACGAAGAAGGATTATGTGCCTTCTCCAAAACTGTGTAACGGTTGGCCAAGAAGGGAGGGACTAGATCTCCTGATGAACTCTCATCTATACCATTTCTCAACCCTGATAGATACAGGGGTCTTTTACAACACACATACTTCTAATTTTCTTTCCCTCATTCTGAAATGTGATTCATAAACATTATAACTTACAATTTTCAATCTACCTACATTCCTTTAAGATTAAAATGTATGCATTTTGTGTGTGCAAGTGTTTTACCTACACTCAAGTGTGTGTGCCTTGTGTCTGCAATGCCAGCAGAGGCCAGAGGGGGAGCCAGATCTGCTAGGACTAGAGTTACAGACAGCTATGCTCCATCATGCAGGTGCTGGGAACCACATACTGATAATCTTTATGTGCAGCATGTACTCTTAAGCTGTTTGTCCAGCCTCTCAACTTAAGACTTGATATGATTAGTAAGTTCAGGGGAAAAATCATAATTTAAATGGTATGCATTTCAGTCTTCATGATTGAATATGGCATCACTGGCAGACATAGTTCATATCACATCCAGTCTCTATAAAAGTGACAGCTACATACACAAGCTAATACATGCCTGTTATATGAGTGATTAACGCAAAACTACTGGAATCAGTTCCACGGTTAATGCAATTTTCTGAACATTTTAATTAATCTTTTTAAAATACTGAAGGAAACAATGGCCACCCTCCTTGGATATACAGAGTTCTTGAATTTCTAGAGAGTTCAAAGCATCTTAAAGCTTCTGTCCCCAAATGATTTAGATCTGTATTTGAGCCAAACACAGGGTAAGGGAAGTATAAACTGATCTTGCTTTCACAGATGTCTAGTAGGAGACCAGCTGCATGAGAGTCAGTTTATTAATGTGTGGAGCTCTGATACACACTGTGGAATACATGAGCATCTTTGGGAACCCCCTCTGACACCGGAGACCCCCATCATTTGATGAAACAGTACAGTGCCCCCACATATTTCAGAAACTTTCCCTGGGAGGTAGCAGCTCTCCTAGACAGTATCTGTTCTAAGGCCATACTGTTTCCCATTGTGATGTGTAGAGCAAAAGAACTTTCTACACATTTGGGAGAGGCAGCTTTGTTCTTCCTGGTGCAAAAGGGTGTTCTGTGTGAGCCAAAATGGGATCATAAATTATCTGTTCTTTCTTATCTTTAAGAATATGGTGTGGTGGCTTAAGTATATAGATGGTTTGGATTCTGGGTTGTGGGGCTAAAGAGATAGCTCATTGGTTAAATACTTGTACTGCTCTTGTAGAGAGCCTGAGTTCTGTTTCCAGCACCTACATCAGTACATCCGGCTCATAGCTGCCTGTAACTATGAGGAATGGCTCCAGGAATTCAATGCCATCTTCTGGACTCTTCCCACATCTGTACTCACGTACACACGCAAACACACACACACACACACACACACACACACACACACACACTGCATATATGAATATGTACATAATTTAAAGAGAATAAAAGTAAATATCTGAATAAATTGGGTTTATTATAAAAAATGTGGACTGATGATACTCTTGCCTCAAATGAGATCAGTGCCCTTCCTCTTGCAACTCCTCCTGCCTCAAACACATATAGACTTCGTATTTATACTTTATTTAATCTCTTTTTTCAAGATTACTTACTACAGATAGGATATCTGTCTCCTCCCTTGCAGAGCTTAAGGTCAGTAGAACACAGAGCCAGAAACCAAGGCTCCGCTGGGCAAGCTAGCCCCCTCGTAATGTTACCCTACTTATTCTACTTTATCTTGTTGAATCTCGAAAGGGACACTGTAGAAATTAATGTCTGGATTGTTTGAATCATATTGAAGAAGCCACTTCTTTGTTTGATGCTGTGTGTTTCTGAACAAGAAATGGAAAAAGTCAATAAATTCATATGCAACTTCCAGAATGTCATAAAAGTTTTTATTGTGCTTCAGAGTAAAGAAACATACTGCCAGTCTGTTGTTGCTGATAAGAACACTCTTTGAATTCCAATTTTACTATGTATTCCTCTTTATCATACAAAAGCCCGTGGCAATCAATGAGATATACTTTCACATTTGGTATCATCAACATTTGCATATCAAAAATATTCAACGATGCAGTGATATATTGCATAAAAGTATACAGTTCAACAAGCATAGTATTTTTTCCTGTCATTTTTTAAATGAAAAGACACCTTAAAGCAACACTTTGTTTGTGTTCTAAACATTTTCCAAAGCAGTCCCTCACATTATCTTTCATTTCTATTTTATATCAGGAGATAGAAAAATGTAATGATGTGATTTTTTTGGTATAATAGCATTGAATTAGTCTCTTTCTTCTGGAATGCTAAAATCGCTCTTTCTTTGTCTTGTTATAGCATTATATATGGCACATTTGTAGACTAGGAGAAGAGCAGCATTTCTGTTTTATAAGAGAGCAAAATGGAGCCAGAGGCGCTGTTGGGCAACATCAAAGGCCTACACCAAATACCAGTGGAGACAGGCTGGTCAGGGAGCTGGAGTCTAGAGTGGTCAGATGGGAAAAATCCCAAAGGCCTTTGAGCCTGGCTCCTATACAAGTAAGTGGTCTCACCCACAGGGAGGAGCACCCAGAATTGTCAGTTTTACTAAAACCCTCATAGAATGGTACGCAGGCATGTCATTAGAAGAATCTTAGAAATTTTACTTGTCCCACTAAACAACTTGAAAATAACACTTTGGTCACATAGATAATAAAATTGTTTTTCTATTACATTTTTTTTCTTTAAACAAGGTCTTACTATATAGGCCGTACTGGTCTTACGTTTGGGAGTCTCATGCTGGACTTTAGGAATGTGGTGCCGCATTCAGTTTCCTCTCTTTCTTCTTTGAAGTGAAAGCACAGTTCCAGCATGCGCGTGCAAGTGTGTGTGCGTGTGTGCGTGTGCGTGCGTGTGTGTATGTATGTGCGTGTGTGTGCATGTGTGAGTGTGTGTGTGTATGTGTGTGCATGTGTGTGTGTGAGTGCGCGTGTGTATGTGTGTGT
This sequence comes from Cricetiscus sungorus, assembly GCA_030556225.1. Taxonomy (NCBI): domain Eukaryota; kingdom Metazoa; phylum Chordata; class Mammalia; order Rodentia; family Cricetidae; genus Cricetiscus; species Cricetiscus sungorus. Next base: position 14,288,527 of record JANBXA010000738.1, on the reverse strand, counting down.
GTGCGTGCATGCGTGTGTGGTGTGTGTATGTGTGTGTATGTGTGTGTGCATTCGTGCACGCATGCGTGTGAGTGTATATGTGTATGTGTGTGCGCGTGTGTGCTTGTGTGCGTATGTGTGCATGTGTGCATGTGTGTGTGTGCGTGCGTGCGTGCGTGCGTGTGTGTGTGTTGGGATGGGGCAGGATGAACTTAAATCTTAGAAGAAGAGATTCTTGCCACACCCATCCCACCAGCTGCACTTGGCATCTGAGAATGTTGGTGCCTGCTCAAGTACACACCCAGACAGAGGCTGTCAGTGTAGTAGTTGAACGTGATGTAGACAACGACCATCTAGTGACAGCTGTGTGTAACTGGTTTCTGTGACAAAATCATGGTGATGTTGCCAAATCACCGTTTTATATTTTGCATTATAAAAAGAGTAGACACATTTCCAGTGAGGCAAAACATGAACAAAACCCATACCAGGACAGCAGGATTCAGTCTCTAACCAGTGTCTCTAACCAGTGCCAGGGCCATAGGATGGCTCACTTGCTATGATCTCTTTGCTTCAGATCTCTTTATCCTTTGGGACAATGTAGATCAAATCCCATCCCACAGAGAAGAATGACAAGTACCAAGGATCACCTTGAATGAGACTTAGCAAGAAGCCATGGTCATGAAGCTAGAGGAGAGAACATGGAAGCAGAGTGTCTTAATTTGGATTGGGAGTTGAAAGTGCTGGTGGGCTTCCCCCATATATGTAGATATGATGTGGGAGAAGGATGGGATGCAGGGAGAACAAAGCTGGGAGCATTTGGAATTTATTGGGGGGTACAAATGGATATAAAGTACTGTGTTACTATAGGAAGACTCCTAAATAAGGGACTTCCCACTCCATGCTGCTTAATATTTGGGATAGCAGTAGATGAGAGAACTGTAGCTGAGACACCCTTCTTTTGGTCTAACGTCAGGCAATTGTCTATTCTCTCTAAGATTAGTTCTCCCTAGGGTTTTCAGAGGCTCCTTCTAATTCCAAACAAGATAAACTCCCATGACACCTCAGCATAACCCAGAGTAATGCAAATGCCACTTTGTTATACCCAACACTTAAAAGCAACAGAAATGACAAGAACTGCTTAAGGGCACAGTTCTACCATGAGCTCATATTTCAATTATTCATTATGAAGCAGAGAAAACATACCTGGTCCACGTTGCAGAAATCACATCACCCCAAAGGAAGAGAAGTTTGTCAAAAGGCAGCAGGTTAGGTGCCAAAATAGGAAATACTGCCTGGTTGCAAATGACCTTTCATAGATCACCCACTTACTGGTTTTGCTCTCGCGGTACTTAATACTGCCCTTTAAAGGTCATCGCTGTGGGTGTGTCCCTGGGCACTTCCTAATATGTGCCTCTGATTTACATCTTGCCCATAAAATACACCTGTGGTGAGACAGGGGCTCAGCGCCCTTACCTACTCTGAGTGTGCGGGGAAGCCCATTCACTCTTGGATCATAGGCATGGAGCGCTAAAGATGATGGGGAAAAGATGGGAAAGATCGTTTGATGTATTAGTGCTACCTGCACTGATAATGAATGAGTTTGTTGTGGTTTGTCTGCCAAATGTCCCCCGCAGGGTCACATCTCAACACTTAACTACCCAGCTGCTGGTGCTAGATTGTAAGATTGAGAGCTCTTTAAGAGGCGGAGGCTCGCTGGAGGAAGTGGCTAGCTGGTGATGGGCCCCAAGGCTTTATGGGTTGGTCCCACATAATGTGCATGTCCAACCTCTCTCTCTCTCTCTCTCTCTCTCTCTCTCTCTCTCTCTCTCTCTCTCTCTCTCTCTCTCACACACACACACACACACACACACACACACACACACACATACACACACACACACACACACACACACACGCACACACACACTCCTCAGTACCTCTCTTGTAACTGGCCTATTCCAAGATTGGAATACACAGATGAGGGTTTGCTATGGGTCCCGATGCACCATGGAAACACAGCAGAGCTTGGCTTGGTGCTGCTACATATTCTAGCCTCAAGCTCGCTCACACATGACAAAGCTTCATAGTGATGCCACTATGAAGGGGGAGAGTCAAAATGGCTAAAAACTGGGATGAAAATGAAGTAAGCTCCAGCCCATATCAGGCAACTTCTCGGCCTTTTGCTTGGCATCTTAAGATACAATGTACTCCCTCATCACACTTTCTAGTGCTGAGCCCCAGTGCCTGCTTATAGTTAACCTTCCCTTCCTACTTACCCTTGGATCCCTCAATAGCCTTTACTATAACCTGGAGCATCCCCAGACTTCTCACTCCTACACAACAAGCCTGCTCTATAATAGACAGCATGACCCTCTCATCCAGATCACTCGTTTAATGGGTACTTTTTAGTCGCTATGTTTCACTGATCATTCTGGGTATTGGTGCTAGGAGAAATTAACAAAGCGAACAAAACTCTTTGCCTTCGAGAATGGCTGTTTGACCTGGAAGAAGCAGGCAATAAACAAATAAATAATCTCACTCCGTATAGAGTGTCACCTGAAGATGATGCAGTGGGAAATAAAGCAGGAAGGGAGATGGACCAGGAAGAAGGTACAAATAGTCATCTAAAGCAACTGCTTCTTTGGTAAACCAACCATGGTAGACCTCAATTTGAAGGCGGTGTGTTTTCCTCTATAGATGTTCAGGGGTTGTATATCGTTTCCAAAGGATGTTTTGTGCAAGGTGTTTATTGACTCAAATAGATCTCAGGGCCTGGAGAAATGACTTGGAGGTTAAGAGAACATAACACTCTTGATGATGACCCTAGTTCTGTTCCCCACACCCATGTCAGGCAGATCACACCTGTCTGTACCTCTATCTCCAACACTCTCTTCTAGCCTTGTGGGAAACTGCACGCATGTGTGCATACAGATACATATGCATACACATGTCTTGAAGAAAATTAAATGTCAGAATTTGTATCTCCAAAGACCAAAATGTTTGTGAAATGGGAGAGCCCATTCCTCCCAGGTGAGTGGCTTTAGTTGAAGCCTGATCATCTTGGGTATTAGCCTAATCAGCTTGATCTGGGGGCAGGGAACCATAGATTCCTGTACCACGGGTAAGTCCCTGAGAAAGAATATGAAGACCTGGAAAGTTCCTAAGACCTCAGCAGGCATAAAGAAGCTTTGGATCATTTCTGTGCTGGTAGTACAGGAAAGCAGACTCTGATGGCCATGGACACAAAAGGCCAATCTGGAGATCAGGGACCCCAGGCTTCCCTTCTGCTGGTTCTGCAGGGTAACTTTCCTACCCTCCTACTCTCCTTCAAAAAGAAAAACAAAACAAACAAACAAAGAAACATATAGTATTTGTTGATTAGGGCCAAGTGGTACCAGTTTCTCACCTGATCCTAGGTCTCCATGAACAATCTTTTATAGCTCAACTTGTTTGATTTTTAAGTCTAACTCATGATGGGCTCTGGTTCCCCAATAAAAATAGACCAGCCCCATCATGGCTGGAAATTCATCAAGGAAAGAGCTGTCCACAGGAGACCTAATAGCAGGTTGACAAAAAGAGAAGGATAGCCAGATCAGGAACCTGGAAGACTTGCCTGAGGCTACCCTCAATTAGGCTCCTAAGAGCCCTAGGTAAGATTGATGCACATGTGGCTTTAGACTGGTCTGACCCACCTATGGGCAGAAAGGATATGGGGTGGTCAATTCATAAGTACACTGACCTGTCAACATTTGTTGACAGCTGAAGGAAAAGCATATTCCTCAAGAGCAGCGGCAGGCAAAGTGGAGCTGAATTCACAGGACAGAGGCATCAAACAGCAAGGCCTGCTTAGTTTGCTAGGGCTGATTACCACAGACATGTTGGTTCAAAGCCCTGAGAGTCATTTCTTCCACAGTTCAAAATCAAGGTGTCAGCAATGTGGCTTCTTATAAAGTGTCAGAGAGAATTCATACCGGGCTTTCTCCCAGCTTCTGGGGGCTCCATGTGTCCTTGTAAGCCTTGGGTTGTGGTCATGGCTCTCTCCAAACACAATTTCATCTTCCCCTGGCTTTATTACTCATCTCTGACTCTGTATTTCCAATTTCACTTTCTTTCTCTTATAAAACAGAACAAAACAAAAAGAAAGAAAACAGGGTCCATTCTAAATCCTAAATCTTACGATGATCTCACCCTAAGATCCTTAATTGCTTCTGTGAGATCCATTGTCTTTATTTAGGATTTCTGTTGTTGTGATAAAATGCCATGACCAAAAGCAACTTGAAGAAGGGAGACTTTATAGATTTTATCCATCAACGAGCAAAGACAGATCAGGAGACTAAAGGCAGGACTGATGCAGAGGCCATCCGAGGAATGTTGCTTAGTGGGTTGCTCAGCCTTCTTTCCCATATACCCTAGGACCATCTACCTAAGGGTGACACCACCCAAAAGAACCACTAATTAAAAAAATGTCCTACAGCTTTGCTTATAGGCCAGTCTCCACCTCATTTTTTGAGACAAAGTTCCTCCCACAAACCTAGAGCTTACCTATTCAGCTAGACTAAGCAACAAACCATAAGAATACTCTTGTCTCTTCCTCCCAGTGGAGGAAATACAGGTACATGCTATAGCATCTGGCCTTTATGTGGGTGCTGAGGATCTAAACTTGAGCCCCTCAGGCCTGTGTGGCAAGCCCTTTATCAATGAATCCTCTCCCTGGCCTCTAGGTAACTGTTTTACCAGTGATCAATAAGAACTTGACATCCATCACTACTTCCTACTCCTGTGAAGTAGATGTAAAGAAGGTGTGGTAAGCTGGTACACATGAGTAAAATTGGACAAGCTAGATAAGATGATGCATGCCTCCCAGTGTAAGAACTGGCCTCTTGGTGCCATATCTGTTGAGGAAGATTCTTAAAATATTTTCATCCTCACAAAAAAGATTTCTTAAGAAAATATTAATGGGTATAAACACCTATATTTTTTAAGGGGTGAGAGATACCAGATTAGGAGTTCAAATACATGATTCTGGAATACAGCACTCAGCCAACTGGACAACCTTGTAGAATATTTCCTGTATCTTCTATAACTTGCCATCCTTCATAAGCCAAGGTAGAGCAAACTGGCAAGATATATTCCAGGTAATATGCCGGAACCAGAGCCTATGTTTCTACATCCTAGAGTCTGACCACATTAGCAATCTCAAAGCCGCCTCGGGTATTCCCTCAGAATTAGGAAACAGAGAAAGGGTAAGAAGTAAGAACAGTAGGTTTATAAGATTCAAATCTGAAAGAGCCTCATCCCCTGGGAAGACCCGGTGTCATTGCACGACTTACCCGCCACCATCCTTGTCAGATCAAGCACTTAAGAGGCGCCCTACTGACACTGGAAGAGGGTAAAGACTTTACACAAGACAGGGTAAAGTCACAGACAGCAGACATGTCTCTAAGCGGGAGAAAAGCAGCCATAATTAGAGGAACACAAGGCGCAGTGTGAAAGGCTCTTGGGCCATCTAACACTTCTAGTCCATTAGCCTCCCTAGTCTGATCATGACCTCTGTGATAAAGGTTAAAATGAGATGATTTTTATAGCAGCTTTATCACAAGCAGAAAGAGGAGACATCCGGGGTCAAAAAGCAATTCATTGCCCTCTGGTTTTTCTCTCCCCTTCCATTCATCACTTCAGGTTCTTGGCCAAAATCAGCTTGAAAGATATTTTTCACTTAGGTAAATGTATTTCTGAGACCTCAGGACAGCTCTTTTTTCCCTTGTTACACATACTATGACCCCTGAATCCACGTCTCCATGCGGCTGTCATAGACTGTGCATGTGTTGGAGTAAGAAGGTGGGAAGACACGGAAAGATAAAACTGACAAAAAGCAGGTCCAGCTTTCCAGAGACACTCATGAAGACGGGAATACAGAACGGATGCTATGTCCCTGGGAACCAAACAACTGACCCTCCATGGCCAACAGCCACGAGGCACCAACTCAGCTCTGTCTCTGCCATATACCTCACTGAATAAAGAATAAGGGATTTTTGTTGACAATAGCATCAAGACCTTCAAATAAATCCCCAGTTTATGAATCTTACTGGTGGAGGAGATAAAGTCTAGGGATTATCAGAATACAAAGAAACTCAGGTCCCTTAGCAAGCAAGAGTACAAGACCTGTAACAGCCGGATCTAAGCAGCCTTCAGGGCGATCTGCTGGTTTCCTGAATTAGGCTTATTGAAGAAGAGTGTGCAGGAAGCCACTACCAGGCACAGGCACTTTCCTCAGACTCGGGAGCAGGAAATGTAGGCCATCATTTCACAATAACACAATTGGACTCAAGGTAATGAACTGCACACCTCAACAGAAGGATTCCAACTGAAGTTAGAGTGATCATAGGATACTTCTCAAAAAAGCGCCAAGTGATATTACTAACCAGAGGGCTAAACCATTCTGAGTCCACGATTTTGTGGACCAAAAGTCTATAGAAGGTGTAAGACCCTCTGAATGAGGAGTCTCCCCATTTTGATCGGTACCCCAAGAACTCAATATCCAGCCCAGTTGATGCAACACACAAGAGGCTTTAATGACCGGGAAACATTTACACAAGCGGGCCCCCTCAGCACGCAGGCTAGAGAGAAGCAACATTTTCTGGGCGCGGGTACTTTTAAAGGAAAAAAAACCACAAGCTTAGGGAGGAGCTGTAACCCTCTGTCCATTGAGTACTGACCAGAGTCCTGGGTTATCCCTTTGAGGCTGGATGGTCTCACTGTTCAGGTCAGCAGACCTCAGGGCCTCAGGGTGTGCTAATTAATCTTGTCTAAGCAAACCAGAGTTGCAGCTATCTCTTTGTTTCTTAAGGACCCTGTTTACCACCTGCTGACACACTGACCAGAGGGCAGTTTGAATTCTTGGTATCTTAGGGCCTTGAGAGGGAAAGTGCGGGTGGTTATGGTGGTTAGCAAATTCCAGGGAACTGGCTCATAGTGGCCTGGGTTAGCTTTCCAGGTCAGACTGCCCTTCATTCCAAGTGAGGGGTTTCCTTAACTGAACCCCACTTTTTGTCCCCCAAAGGATTTAAGGGGTAGTACTGTCTCACATTTTTAAAATTAGATATTGTCTAGGAGTTTTCTCAGGGGCTTGGTTTTAAAAAATGAAAACTTAAAATTAGTAAGTGTATGCTCAAACACCCACAGTACTCCCGGGAAATAGTACTTCCAGCTCTCCTAAACACTTTATAACAGTTAGGACTTTTTCCATGGGAGAATTCATGGCTGGTTAAGTTGAGTCATTTGTGAGTAATAGTAGAGCTCCAAGCGGAGTGAAAATTTTTTGTAATTCAAGAGGTGATTGAGTCGTCAATGAACCCATGCCTTGTGTTCCATTCTAGGAAATACTGACTTAAAGTGGGAGATTAATCTACATTAGTGAGAGGAGCAGATCAGCCCTACTCCTCACTAATCTGTCCTCAGCGAAGCTTGGGTCTCTTCGGCATCCACCTAGAGCTTCTGAAGATCATGAAAGAAGCATTTGTTATTAATACTTCCATGAAGGAACTTTAATTACAGCTGTTATTAAAAGAAATGTCAACCGACAAAATCATCCCTTTTATTCACTCAGTGAATATTTATTGAACATCTATTTTGTGCTGACGAACCTATTAAATAATTGGCAATCACTGGCCATTTAGGTACCAAGTAGTGATTCAAAGTTTCATCCTTATCTTTTAGGATTGCAGTGGGAAAGTAAATGCTAGAATAACAGAGTGAGTTGCTTCGACTGAGTAGATAGGACCTGGGGTCAGTAGAGGAGAAAGAAGTATTTGACCTGTCAAAACTGTTTTTTTCTCTCAGTATTCAGGCTCCAGAGTATGTGTGGTTTTCTTCATGCCAATGATTTCCCCAACTCATTGGATATTAACTAGTTAGTTGTACAATAATTCAATTAAATTCTGAAACAATTGCCCCAGGCTAAGATATCAACGTTACAAGCCCAGCCCTTCAGCAGATGCCCATTCTAGGAACTGGGTACCTAGGCTGTTCATACATCTCTCTCTCCCGCAGAATGCAGGACTCTTCTCAATTGCTACAATGGCTTGCAGAACTCGACACTGATGACTATAACCCAAGAGCAGCTAAATGGTCTAGGTATGGTGCACAGATTAGGGAGTCCCCACACCATCTCTCAGCACGCCTATCCCTACCATCTTGATACGAGAACCAATTCTGAAAATGCACCCCTCTATTTAAGGGGCTCGTGGAGTTCTCACTATAGAAGCGGGACTGATTGAGTTGTTAATGACTGGTTTTGAGTCAATCCTCTGTGTTCCTCTTCCCTCCTTGCAAGGGAACATGAGAAGGGAGGTGGAGCGGAAGTTATAATGCTTTAACTGGGGGCATGCCTTTCTGGCAATTACTTTTCAAGGTCCTGTCGGGGGACCTGGCTTTGCAGCTTTACGATTCATGGGGAGTTGTATCTTCAGAGCCAGCAGGACCCATGTGCACACAGTGACACATGCATAGACATACACACACACAGTATGCTGGCAAGATGGGGCCTTTTATCACATAGCAATAGGCCTTTCAGATTCTGTGGGATCGAGGAAAGTCACACTCAAGAGTATGAGTCAAGGGCCACATACAGCGTGTTCACCACAGCCAGCGTACTACAGATCTCCTTACTGGTTCTCACGGCTGAGAGTGAGTATGTCTACAGAGCATCTCACCCATGCATTGCAACTGTGAGTTTAGGAAAATCTTGGGAACCCCAACTCTTCCAGTACACAGAGATCACCAAATATTATGTATTATGTGGTCAAAAAGTACAGGATTAGTCACTTTTGTTTTTTTGCCAAAACATTTTAGAGGCCTTGCTCTGCCGATTGCTGTAAACTATTTTTTTGAAAATTTGGTGACTGAAACACCCTGCAGGATTTTCCTCCCACTTGAAGTTATGTGCGTTATTTTCCTCTTCCTATATAAAAAGTATTAGTGGCAATAGCTACCTGTGTTCTGTGTGCTCTGCAGGGTGTGCGGCATGCCATCAGGGAATTTTGGTCTCTAATGCAATGCCATCTGCTGATCCTGTGACATGCATGTGAATGAACACTGCCTCTACTGCTTGCTTGGTCTATGCATTTAATTAAGTGCACAAATTCCTACAGGCATGTGGTTAAAAGGGCTCTGGCAGATTTCCCCTCTGGAGGGTTTGGCTCCGGGTAGCTAGAGCGCTGGCTGGCACTGGAATTCCAAACATGCCTGCTTGTGGAACAATAAGTCCTGAGTTAATGGCATGGCAGCCCTTGTCAGCTTTGATTTCAGCTCGCCACACAAGCACTGTAATAACTCATACTGAAATAGAGTCATTTGAGGTGCGCTCTCTCTGTTCCTTTCACACAAAATTAGCATTTTGTGAATAAAAAAAAAAACCCCAACAATGTAGGGACATCAACCACGTGAACATTTCAGTCTGCTTGGTTTTACCCCAGTGGTTGCTGTGATTCTGTTCGTTTAGTTTGCAGCACCAAGCAACTCACTGAGGGTGTTACTGCAGTGTAAAACCCTACAAAATAAAAATAAAACCTTTCCGAAATGTATTCATGGACATAAACGTGGTGCCTTGGAATGCAGCATGACCTCTTACAAGCTCAAATCGGGCGTGTGCACACATTCGCACACATGCATGTAGTTTTCTTCGTGGGACATTTGCTGGTATGTGGTATTCGCTAATAGGAAAGGTAACAAAACCCAAAAGGAAATTGCTCTGGATCCAGGAGCTTCTCATCTGAGGAGGAGCACTCTTTTCCTGGAGTGCCTCCTGAGTACTGTTAAATTCCTGAGAAAATGCAAAATAAACAGGACCTAGTCACATGATCTACTTGATTCGCTCTTTAGCCACCGGGATGGGATATCTGTGTGACTAAATGCTTTGCATAGCTTATTAACCTTGCCATGGTCAGCAAAGGGTAGGCTGAGGGTTGAGGCTGGGGGGAAGTCCCTCCAGCTGTGAGAAGTGAAGAGGTCAGTGTGGTGGCCATGGGAACACCCCATCACCTACGAAGCTCAGGCATTGATCTGTCAGTTGTTGGCTAAAAGCTCCCTGTGGAAAATCTGCAGCTACAGACATAGTCTGGTAACCATGGCATGCTAAACGGGCTTGCTGTGAGAATTCCCAATTAGACGGAAGATGAAGGAACACTGGGCTGCTCTCTCCTCCTGATTACAATCAGTTAGAGATCGATTCTCTTGTCTGGTGAAAGGGAGAGGCATGGTAAATGGAGATAGCATAACTTCGAAGTATAGAGATGCTTAAATCCCGCAGATGCATCTTTCTGTTGCTTCATCTACGTGGGGGTACAAATCCCAGGCCAGAAACCTTAATGTTTTGTAGATAGCTTAGGAGTCAAGAACACAGTAGTAAGCGTATAACTGTAATACTATTTTATCTGACATTAAGTTTCAGTTTCCATCTTCAGCGTCTATTGCTGTTCCTCTGATCAGTTGAGCTTCCCACTTTTGCATCCTATCTCTGCCCCACCATCATGAGAAAAGCAGGAAACAGAGAACCAGCACCTGCTGTCCCGACCCTGTCTCCCATGACTCATCGCATTTCCCTTGAGAACAGACTTCCTCTCAGTCACCTTTACATGGTGCTCCCAATGGAAAAAGCTTCCTGCCTCTACCATACCCATCTCCCTGGTGGCTCTGCGGTCTCTCGCTATCCCACCCGGCTCCTCCCTGGGATCCTGGGACAGTGCAGCCCCACCTCAGCTGGCCCCACCATGCTCTTCTGCAATTCCATTGCTTTGGGGTCTCTTTCTGTCCCCCATTTACTCTTCCCATTGTATCATGCTTGTGGCTTTTATGTGTGTTTTTCTTTCTTTCTAGCTATGCTCTGACTGTCATGATCCCCTAGGACTAAGAAGTCTCCATCTCCATCCTCTCTCACCTGCAGACTCCTGACCCTCCATCCCAACAACCTAAATGTGCACTAGGGGCTATAACTTCTGATTATGTCAAAACCAGTCTCATTCACTGTGTGTTAACCACTTGGTCCTACTAGCCCAACCCCAGTCTTCTGTCTCTTTCCTCTGAATTTTTGATTACTTGGAGGCCATCAGGCTGTGTCTGGCTGACCTGAATGAATAGCAGCACTGCCTTCGAGGTCATGTTCCAAGGCTGGCTCTGGCTGCTCATCAGCTAAGTGTGGAAACAAGGATGCTCCTTCTGGAAAGGCTAAGGACTCTCCAGTGGTCTTTCCACCTCTCACAAGTGTCATCCACGTCTACCCAACTCTCTATCTCTCTTCCTGCCCATCTGTTTCCTCTGGCAAAGGAAATTCCTTGCATGTTTCTTCCTATCTTAGTAGCACTGTCATTGGAATACCCAAACTAAGACAAAATCACATATGTGAAAATGATCAACTGTTGTCAGGGAGTATCAGGAGTTTTCCCTTCTTTTTTTCCACAATGGATGCTCATTTCCTAGAGTTTCTTTAAGAAAGAACCATGGACAAAGTTGTGTAAATAGCAGAAGTTGATTGCCTCACAATTTTTGCAGCTAGAAAGACAAAAGTAGGTCTGGCAGGATTGGTTCCTTCTGGACATGCTAGATAGTATTATATCAACTTGATACAAGCTAGAGTTATCTGAAAGGGAAACAAAAAAATAATACCTCCATAAGATCGGGTGGTAGGCAAGCATGTAAGGCATTTTCTTAATTAGTATTAGGAGAGGGCCCCGCCCATTGTGGGTGGTGCCATCCTTGAGCTAGTGGTCTTGGGTTCTATAGGTAAGCAGGCTGAGCAAACAGTGGAAAGCAAGCTAGTAAGTAGCACCCCTCATGGCCTCTGAATCAATGCCTGCCTCCATATTCCTGCTTGAGTTCCTGTCCTGACTTCCTTTGATGATGAACCGTGATTGCTGTGGAAGTGTACGCCAAATAAACCCTTTTCTCCCAGAGTTACTTTAGTCATGCTGTTTTGTCACAACAATAGAAACCTAAACTAAGATACACCTGTTCTATGGTCCTTCTTGGCTTCTGGTGACAGTGACAATCTCTGCAATCGTTAGCTTATAGACTCATGATTCCCATCTCTAGCCCTGTGCTCCCATTGAGTTTTCCCTATAAGAGTGTTATACACAGGAACTAAATTATATTGAACAACCATCCCTATTGTTTCAGACTTTAAATCGCCAGCAATTGTTCACCTGTGTATGAAAATATACCATACACTTATCTGAAAAAGAATTAAATATGACCAAGTAACAGACAAAAATATTGCTATTCAAGATGGTGAGGTCATTGGTACTGATGACAGGGACGTGGTAGAAGGTCATTCGTCGAACAATGAAACTTCCCTAGAACACAATGGTGTGCACATGTGGGAAAGGACTTGATGAGAGATTTTGTAGATGAAGAAGCATCTCTTGGGTAGCACTGGACAAGTGAACTGAGCACACACATGGGTCCCATCCTCCAAGATCTGTGAACGGGGATCAATGGGACAATGCATACCAACCTTCCATAACCCCATAAGTATACAAGTTTTAGATTCCAGACAACCTGTCCCGTACCAGACACAACAGTAACAGGGAGTAGAAGAGTAAGCAACCACACTGTTGTCTTAGCTCCTTTGCATGCTGATGAGGACTTTTGTCTTTGTGTGGCCCTCTTCCTTCTCGGAGAACAGAGAAAAGTCCAGAACACTATGCCACAGCCCTTACTGCCTTTTCATCCCATTTTTTTCTGAGAATGACTCCAGAACTCAAGTTGGCTTCCAATGATGGGACATGGAGTCTTTGGTGAATCTCACTTTCCAGGATGGGTAGCGTGTATGACCTAGGAATGATTCTACAGCAGCCCCCATCCCAAATATTCTTTCATCTTTGTGTATATGCCCACATTTCTGCCATGAAATTTCTCTGGCCACCCTGAACCATGTCAGCATGCTCTCAATAGCATATTACTTGTATTTTGCTGGTGACACATAGTTCCCTTCCACCATCTCTGTATGTATAAAAACATCTCTTTTCCACTAAACTTTGAGGTTGTTGGTGGCATCAGTGTTGCTTTTGTAATATCTGCTATCTGTGCAGTGTCCATAGTCAAATTTTATAGACTAGATAGCTCTGGAATGGATAAATGGAAGAAGCAGCTGTGAGTATTTTTGTGGAGATGCAATAGTGACTTTGACTTATATGTCTTTTGGGGTGGGGGTCACTCCCAGCTATGTTTGTTATTCTATTATTTCTTTATAAACTCACTTTTTTAATAGTCACAAGACCCAAGGCTTTAGAAGAAAGACTATTTCATATTCTAAAAATAAGAATAAGACAACTGAAGTCATTGTTTATATACTGTAGACTGTCACTGCAAACTGTTTTACATATGAGTTAATTTCTGGTGCATGGTGTCTGTAGTCTGTAGTGGGTAGCTGAGCCATGGTTTTTCATGATAAAAAACTAGAAACAGAAATTAGAAAGTTCATGCAAATTTTTATTTACACTTTGAATCACGTATCAACTGAAGTATTTTGAAACAGCTGAAAGGCAGAGTAGTCATTTCACGGTCACAAATCTGAGGGCTTGTAAGGCAGTAAGCCAAGGTGATTGCTTCTTACTCAAAACCTCTGACCTTGGCCCAGGAACTACTTGGCTGATCTAATGCATGCAGCGAATGGAGAGCTCTGGTTCAGGGAAGCAGACTCCAGTAACTGGACAGAGATTCATTGTACAGACCTATGTGGGTCTTGACTCTACCATCTTTTCCCCTGACTGGAAACAACTAAAGCATATTTCCATTCCTTTCTGATCCCAGTAACCTTCTCCCCTTTAGCCCACCCATGGTAACATGTCACCTTGATTTAGAGTAAAATTAACTCACAGGGGGGTTCATGACAGTGACTTCCTCACTCCTCACCAACTTCTCTTTATGCAAAAATAAATGAAATTTCCCCCCCTCCCAAAATAACCTTAATGATTCTCACGATGAAAATGCCAGCAGACCAGGGACTGAGATGATCTGAGAGCTGCTATAATCATCTTTAAGCTACGGCATCTTAATGTCTTTTTCTCTTCTTTTCCTAGGTAAGTGCTATTTCGTTGCTTCGGGGAGTATTGATCTGTCTGGTAAGTGTTCGCTTTGTTGTGGACCTGGTGTGGCTTGAAGGCTTCGAGAACAAAAAGACAAAGTAGAAAACACAAGTTGCTTTTTACTGGGATGCTGAAATGTGTTAAATCTATTTTAGAGGGACTTTGTTTGTGGTGGGGAATCATTGTTTGGAGTTGTCACTCACTTTGTTCTTATTTCTGGAAGAAGGCTGGGTAGCTGATTAAGTGTTGATGAAAGTTGCCTTTAAGACATTTTTTAAATTTGGATTTTCCTTCCTTAATTTTTTAGCATCTTTCTGCTGTCATTGGACTTCTCTAAATGCCTCCTAATCTGATCATTATAAAACTCCATGGGAGGTATTTTATTTAAGATTTTGGTACTATGTGTTGTGCTCTAATGACAGAACAGTCATCATCTGGTCCGCTCCTTCTGTACACAATGACTTTATCTTTACAGTATTGGGGGTCTAGAGGAACTATATTATCGTGAAGTTCTACTGTATTGCAATACTTTTATTGTTACAAAATCTGGTATGCTCTTCCCGCTCTGTAGTTATAATCACATATGCAGTGCAATGGATTTCTTTCCACAAGTTAATGGCAGGGATTGATATTTTTTTTTTTAGTAATACTGTTAATGCTAAGATTTTTCCCTTAAAAGTATGGCTGATGCATAACAGAAAAGAAAATAAAACTTGAGTTCTCTGATGTATACATATCATAGTAGAATGTAAGAGATGTGTGGGAGCTTCGGTTCATTTGTAAAAGTGGACTCTCCCACTTCCTAGAGATGACAGAGAACACGCTGCCAGTGTTGTCTTCAGATTGAAGACATACTCACATGTGTATGGCTTTCTTCCACTCTTCATTTGGGTTGTTGGTTCTGATGGATTCAGTAGCTCCTTAAAGGCACTAGACATGGTTCGGCTATGTTCTAGAATCTGCTCCTTCATATTCCACATCCAAAACAATCTTGTATCTTACAGTAATCAATCAATTAATAAATCAATCAGAAATATGGGTAGGATTTGGGCTGTAGTCTGCTTTTCTTAAGCAGAGGTTCATTGAAATGGCTAGTGCTAGTCTGGTTTCTGTGGAGGAGTTTCCTATAATCAGACCTTAAAATATGTTTTTTCTTGTGTTTATGTGTGTTTAATAGGACATGTTTGAAGAAGAGCCTACAGAGGTCACCTAAGTTGCTCTTGACATGTTCAAAAGACTACAGATATTGCTTTAAATAACCCGTAATGGGATTCTGAACCCCTGCTGTTTCCAGTCTTGCAGTAGAATTTCTATTAAAGATTCTGGATTAAAGAGATCAGAAAAAGGGAGACGAAAAGATGGCAAGGTGAAGGGGGTTAGGTTTCAAACTTGCATAGGCTTTTCAGAGACTTTGAAGCCTATCAGAGCCCCACAGACATGTGAACCAAGACGTTATTTGAACAGCTTGCTTAACAATGGGCTAGATGGTGAGCCACGTTTTAAACTGACAAAGTTAGCCCTTGTGGCTACTTTTTATTCTTTGCCTTTGACCTTATTGGATGCCATAAATGAAATATGGCAGTGTGGGTTTGAAAAGGCCAGGGGCTACGTATTTATACCACTCCATTGACGGGGGGAAAACGGAGGAGAGAAAAAACAGTGTGTTTAACTCCATCCAGTTAGCTCAGGCGGCAGGCATAGAAGCTGTAGTGGTTCTCGTCTGTCACTCTGTTTGGGTATGAGATCTTCTTTTGTTATTGTTAAATTCTTTTCATTTTATTCAGGTAAGTCATGCAGAAAGGTCAGGTCTGACGAAGTAGCTTGGCTTTATGTTCCCTAGCCAAGGAACTTGAAAATACTTAATGTGAGAGAGTCTATTTTTAATGTACATTTCATGATTGATTCCATGCTATTTCTATTATGAATGGCTTCCACTTTGCAATCAGATGCAGTGAAGTCTCTGCCTGTGAGCTCATTTCAAATATCCTTATTTGTCAAACTAGAAAATGCCATTGTAACCATCCACAGCATTTAATGACCATGCCAGATTTCTACATGATTATATGAGTGATAGTCGTACAACGTTCCTTTCTGCGTTGCTTGGAAATTCGTGTGCAGTATCATTAACTGAGAGATATTATAATTCTTCAACATTAAATTTTTAATTATATCACATTCATTTTGATACATAGCATCTATCATGTAATCCAAATATGACCAAGTATGTTGAAAAATTGTCCTGAATCTTGAGAGGTTTTGTGATTAATCTCTTCACTTTAGTGACTATGTCCTAACTGTAGTGATAATGAGAACTGCAAAGTATCCTTGTCCTTATGAGACTACAGTACCAAAGAAGACGTCACAGGAAATGTCAGCCTTAGCAACGGACACAATTCAAGGTGGGATCTAAGGCATGGTGTATAAATCAGATGTCTTGGGAGAATTGGAGGATAGGGAGCATTGAAATTTGCACACTATTGATTGTGTAGGAAAAAAAAAATAACAAAGCTTATATTTCTAGAGCTGATCTGGTCTTTGAGAGCCCTGGCCACATCATGTAAGAGAATCAAGATTGGCTGGTGATCTTGTTCCTTTATATAAATTGTCTTCTTCCATTACAAAAAATACAATTGAGAAGTTCACCTCCATAAACTGATTGAGAGACTCAGTCATCTACCTATAACTCCCATGACAGGCTGGCTAAACGTAGGAGAGTGCTTGAGACATCATGTACCAGTAACCTGCCGGGTCATATATGTGCACTGCTGAGACCTCCCTGAAGCAGAGCAAGGTTTCCGTGTGGGTCTAAGATTCCTGCAGTAAACCAGGTTTTAGCTCTCCTCCCTTGGCATGTACTCCTAAGGTTTAGCTAGGTTGCATTTGTCTTCCAGTTGCCAAAGTTGTCATCCTATACTTGGACTACAGGGACAGGTAGGCTGGGGAGTTCCCAGCCAATTCTGATGAGACCCAGAAGTCCAAGGCACCTACACAGAACAGCAGCTTCACTAAATTAATAAGTTCTTAATAGGTCCTTTTTTTTTTTTTTGGAGGCTTTGGTCCCCTGCTGCATCCAGCCAACTAGAAACCCTGAAATCCTTTGAAACGCTGTAGGATATAAAATCTCTTACCCTCGAGTCGGTATAATACTTTTGTCATTGAGTTTAAGAAGTATGGCAGGCTGATAAAATAGGCTCTCTGCTCCCTCCTCACTGTCCTTTGGAAATGGTCTTCTACTTCTTGTTGGTTTGTTTCATCATATTTGTGGTTTCTTCTACTCCTAGTGGTGGTAAATTCCAAGAACCAGTAGCCAAGTTTGTTTTATTCTAAAGGAAAGTAAATAAGACTTTAAAATATTATTTTCTCATCAGGCATGACCTTCAGAAGTATTGGCTTAACTCAGAGATTGTTATCTAGTCATCAAAGGCTGATTACACTTTCTCCCTCTCTTCTCCCTCCACTCATTGTTCCTTTAATTTCCACTAACATAACTCTAAAGCTTTCTCTACACCAAGCAGGTCACTGCCTTTGGCTCATAAGTCACCAACACATTCACACAGAGATTGAGAAGAAAATACATTAAAACATGTCAGTATGTTTTCAGGGAGAAAATACAGGCTAATGTGAGGGTTGCAGAGAAAGACTCCACAGGCATGAAGGGAAAGATGGGCATGGATGATTAGCAAGGCATTCAGTTATAAAGAACCAAATTTCTAAAACAGCTTCAGCAAAGTGGTAGTGCAATAAGAAATTCCAAAAGATACAAAACAATTTGAGATTAGTAGTTATGGGTCAATAATTAAGACAGAGCTAGCCAATAAGAAGCCCTAGCCACTGGCCAACAGTTTTATAAGTAATACAGCATTTGTGTGTTTATTTGGGGCTCAATGGCCACAAAATCAGCCACTCCAGAAAACTCATGCTTACAAGTCTCTCCATGGAGATCTTTAACAAGTTAACATATCAACATCTCAGGTAATTCCTGACATACAGCCATGCATCTAGCACCATTTCAACCCACGTGGACCAAATTCGTGTTAATACTTGATTACCTAGAGAAGTCAGATATTGATAGACTAATAATGAGCCAGAGGCAGTTATTAAGGTCTAAGAATGCCATACCATTCTTATTTAGGTTGTACTATGTAGAAGGCATGCTAAAAATGCATGCCAAGTCATATCTTGAGGGTTTGCAGTTTCTCTAATTCTTGGCTGTCTGTTTTAAGAGGCATGAAATAGCTATCTTCACTATCTGTGCACCACTCTAGAGATGGTAGGGCCTGGGAGAATGGAACCCATAAGCGAGGCAGACTGAAGTCTGATGCAATGGCCAACTTTATTCAGAGCATCGGACAATTTGTAGATTGAGGGTTAAGAAGTGTCATGTGAGTAAAGTGTACAGTCACAAGGACAAGGCACATGTACTGGACAAGCCACACCTGTTAGACAAGCTGTGTGTGGCAAAACATGTTTTTCCATAGAGGCATATAAACAGACAGCAATAGGCAGCTGTAATGAATAATCAGAAGTAAACTCACGCCTATCTGTTGCACCTGGGGGAGCACAGAAGCCCATCCCAAGAGCAATTCCGTGTTCTGTAGAAAGTGGGGCCACAATACTCTTATTCTGTTTCCTTGGAGTTTTCTCACGAGCACTCAGAATTCTCCTCACATGACTCCATTCCTGCACTGTGCTCTGACCCTGTCCACTACCTGCTCCTCCTCAATAACTGATTGTAACAAATAGTTTCTGCATTCCCTTTACAGAATCAGCCTAATAATTGATGGTAATGTGTCTCACTTACATTCCACAGTTTGAACATAACATTTGGGCATTACAAAGTATTTATTCGTGTTAATATTGCTTAAACTAGCTCTTTTGGTGATCTATGAAAGGACTTATATGAGCTAACACTCAGGGAGGTCTTCCTTTCATTTTATAATGGAATACCTCCTTTTAAAATTTAAATTGTTACAACTTCTCATGCTAATCATGATAGACTGCCTCAGAGGACTTTTTAATTGTATTTTTTATGGCTTGGCCAATTTTATGTTTTAATTCCTTCCTCCTTCCTTCAAATGGTGTTCTTCTTTCTGGGTGCTTCTCTCTTCACTGAGCACCGAGACTTAAAATATCCTGCAGTTAAGATCCGTTGGACTAGGGAGTCAAGGTTTCTGAAATGCAGCTAACTCCAACACAACTGTTGTTGTGTTTTATCAATAACCATCCTCTGAACCTTGTTCTATGTATGGTGTGTATATATATATATATATATATATATATATATATATATATATATATATATATATATTAGAATAGGGATGTGTGTGTGTGTGTGTGTGTGTGTGTGTGTGTGTGTGTGTGTGTGTGTGTGTGTTGGGCAGAGCTGTCTTGTCTTTCTTCTGTCATCCTCCTCCTTTAACTCTTGAGACAGGATTTCTTATAGAATCTGAGTCTCATCTATTTAGCTAGGCTGACTGGCAAGTGAGCTTCTAATTCCTGCCCCCCAACCCCCTCTAGTGCTGAGATGCCATATGCCTGGTGATTTTTATGGGTTCTGAGGCTTCAAGCTCAGATCCTCACACAGAGATAAAAAGTGCTTTCCAGTCCGAGCCATACCCCAGCCACATTATGTCTCTTTAAGGACATACAGCAAAGCTTGAAAAATACTATGTTTATGTCTTTGGAAGACAAGGGAGCCAAACATGTCTTTCTAATAACCTTTTGCTTATTCAACTGCGACATCTCTGTGTTTTGGTGAAGTTTTCCTTTCTCTGTCTCTTTGATAAGCTTAGCACTTCAAACTTTAACTCTCAGAAGTTGTATCTGGAAAAAAAAAGAAGTAGGTATTAAACATGCCAACAATGTCTAGGGGAAGTTAAAAAGGGATGTACAGTAATAGAGCTGCGAAGGACCATAAGAGCACGCAGCCTGGCCTTTTCATTGCTCTAGCGTTATTTATGTGCCTCAAGTTCTGTTGCATAAAACCAAGTTTCAAAGATGTTTGAAATTGTACATTTGTTTGCAATTTAGTGATTATCTGTGGCAATTTCTCAGTGCAGTTATTTTTAATCATATTTAATTCAGCTAAAATATATACCATGCATTGAGTTCTACTCATAACCAACACTATAAAATTCCTCCAGTGACATGATATAACTACATATTATAGGTAAACCACTCACCATTTGAAGTATAATTATGCATGCATATAACATATAAAGTTTCCTAAAAATGGGTATTAATATATTCCATGGTTTATTTGCCTATTCTACAAATATATCTTTGAATACTCAACCTTAAGTACAATGCATGTTAATAGTTGCTTTGCTAAGGAATGAACTATAATCATGGAATTCAGATTTCATATTATAATGAAACTAAGAGCATTTTCTTTAAAAAGCTAAATTTATCAGACTAAAAGAAACTCAAGTATATACTCATAAGTGCACCATTTTGGAAATTTCACAAATATGGCATATTTTCCTTACATATATTTTGAGAGAGTCACTATGTACTTAGAGTAATCAGAAGACAAGTTAAGGAGTCTGTTCAGCCCTTTCACCATGTGTATTTCTAGAAATCAAACTCAGATGTCAGGCTTGGCAGCATCTTGCCAGCCTAGATAGGACATTTTTAAAACCAGCTATGAACAATATTAAACTACCAAAGAGACACTTCAGAATAGGCTATCGTGTGTTTGTTCTTACGCCAATGGAACTTACGCTGTAATAAAGCTAATGTTAATTTTCTATGCAAAATAGGAAATTAAAGTATTTACGTGAACAATTACTTTGTAATAATTTTGAGAATTTCATCTATATCACTCCTGCCTCATCCTCTCTGCCTCCAAGTCCTCCCATGCCATCTCCAAAATTCATGATATCTTCTTTAATTACTTTTGTGTGTGTTTTTGTACATATACACAAGAATACACACATTGTGTGTATGTGTGTATACCCTATTCAGTCAATTTAGTTTTCCTAATATGTGCATATATCCAGGGCTGACTAGTTGGAATTAGACATCATACATGGATGTTTGTCCTTGGAGGGCATTGACTCTCCCTCTTCTCCTCAATTATTGACCATTGACAGCTCTTCATGTGTGGGTAGGACCATGGAAAATTTCCCAGTCCCTATTGCCATGTCAACTGGTATTGTCATTATACTGATCTTGTTCAGGCAACCACATTGATGAGACTTCATGAGGGCAACTTTCATGTCGTGCATAGAAGACACTATCTCACAGCAGATAGAGATCCTAGGCTTCTGGGTTTTGCAATCTTCCTGTACCCTGTTTTCTAGCCTTAAGTTTAAGGGTTGTACCACCTAGGGTTGGGAACCCCTCAAAACTTTACATTTTTTTTTTAATTGTCACAACAAGATTAAGTAAATGAAGTCACTGTTTAATCTCCTTAGAGTTTTTGAAATGTTTATTACAATTGTATCACTTTCTCCCTTTCTTTTCTTCCATCCAGCCCATCCTAATTTTCTCATTCAAACTCCTTCCAAAGCCCCCTCAAATTGATAGCCTCTTTTTCTTTGATTTTTACTGTCACATATACATATATATATATACATATATATGAATAAATATATAAATATATCCCACTGAGTCTGTGTTTGTGTGTGTGTGTGTTGTGTGTGTGTGTGTGTGTGTTGTGTGTGTGTGTGTGTTGTGTGTGTGTATGTGTGTGTGTGTGCTGTTTCAGTACAAACCACTTTGTATTGAGTAACAACTAGGAAGTTCATCCCTGAGAAAGACGAATTCTCTCCCTCTCAGCAGTCATTAATTGCCTGTAGTTCTTCATCTAGGGGTGAGACCATGTAAGATGTTTCCTTCTGCTTTAGCATGCCAATTGATATTGCCATTGTTTAGGTCTCAATAATGCAGTGTGTCTAGGAAAGGCTTTTTCACAGAATACGTCCTGGCTCTTACAATCTTCGCCCCTCCCCCTCTTCTGAGATGTTCCCTGAGCCATTTAAGAAAGAGCTGTGATATAAATGTATGGGGTGGGGGCTCCACGTTCCATGATCTGGTGACCTCTGCATTAGGGACCAGTTGTGGTTTTCTGTGGTTGTCTCCAGCTGCTGCAAAGAGAAGATTCTTTGATGAGGGGTGGTACCTGAACTTAATGGAGATACAAAGACAAGATTTGGAATAGAGTTAGGAATGATGCTGGTCTTTTAAGATCCATGACCTCACCAGTACAGAGAAGTTGGCTAGGTTTCTAGTACCAGGCATCATTTCCTTCCTACTAAGACCTTAATTCCAATCATATAGCTGTTGGTTACAACCAACGTGTGAATGTCACTTATTGTACTTTTATGAGTATCTTGCCGTGCTGGTCCCCTTGGAGTTTTAATTTGCATTTACGTTGAAGAGTATTTAGTAAAGAAAGTAGTCTCTTTTCCTTCCACTAAACTAAAAAAAAAAAGTAAATTAGGAAACTGATAAGAGTCTAGGATTTCAGGTTTAAAACTATCAATTAATGATGAGACATTAGATAGTGTTTTCTTTGTGTCAAATACATTCATTGATTTTTTTTTTCATTTGTGTAGAAGTTTTAGCATGATTCTAGTATTGTTTAATGGAATCCGGTGTTGAATTTTGTAACTTTGTTAAATGCTGATAAAGCTTAGATAGGGGCTGAAAATGTTTCAGAGATTTCTGTGACTTCACAATGACTTATATTAGTAACTGTAGCTAGTTATTTTCCGCCAGCCCGCCTGGTCCCATCGCCGTGCCAGCCCCAAATAACATGCAGAGACTCTGTATTTGATATAAGGCTGTTGGCCAGTTAATAGTTTTTTTACCAGCTAGTTCTGTCTTAATAATTAACCCATTTCTACTATTTTAAGTATTTCCACGTGGCTCATCTTACTGGCCAGAGCAGCTGGTGTTCTACCTCTCCAGGCTCTCCATGTTGACTCCTCCTTACTACTTCCCCTTTCTTCCTTGTTTCCTAGTCCCACTTATCTTACTTTCCTGTTGGCCAACAATGCTTTATTCATTAACCAATATGAGAAACATATTTACAGAATAATAGCTCCCATCAAGTAATGGCATATAATCCTCCTTGTTGAAATATGCTTAGAAGGGCTTTTCTGTAGTTAATTTATAGGTCTCAATTTTGATTGTAGTTTACCCAAGAGCGCTTAATGGAGCTACCAATGGTATCGATTTTTTTACTACTCACACTACAACCACAAAAATAATAAAATTACTTTCTAAAACTAAAAACAGGTAATTCATCTCTAAATATTTTATTACTGGCAATATTTCAGAACAACTGTTTGTTTCATTTTGTGGCCTTGATAAACTTAAAACTAATACTTCTGTTTATTATAAAAATTAAGTTTCCAGAATGGCCGATGATCATTACCTATGGAAGAACATATTACTTGGCAGATTTTAAATTGCTTGAGGGTACAGAGAAGTATTAAAAAATAATGGCATAGATTGTAAGAAAGATAATATTTCAGTTTTTGGAAAATGTAAAATTAATTTGAGCAGCTAAGTCTATTAGCATCAAAGAGTGAATCTGTTTGAGTGAAAAATTATCTTCACATATAGGCTTTTTATGAAAAATATTAATGGAAATTTTTTTTACATATTGAATCATCCACCTTACTTGATATGTTTTCTTGGAAAACAAATGCATTTTTTTATTATATCCCTCTAAGGAGATATTAAAAAGTCATGTATAATATCTTTGCTTTATAACTAGTGACACAGCATTTGTATATCTGTCCCTGCAAATTTGATTTTAGCTGAATATGAACAAGCAGAATGCTCCTTGTCCCAGATATTCCTCAGTTAGACTATTTGTAGAAGGGACACATAGCTGCTTTATTTCTGCAGTTGAGCTAATTTAATATAGTGGCCTGTAGTGGGATATTCACTTTGTCTGCTTCTGTGGCACTGACCACGCCCATTGGCGGTGGAGCCAGGGGCAGAAGTGACCCATGGAACTAGGTCTGAGGAGGAGCCAGGGAAGGCTCTCTTGCTGGGGGGAGGCGGAGAGGAGAGCATCTGGTGGAACTTGCTGGTGTTTATGTGTCTAGTTTGTAAGCTATTTCTCCCTAAATAAACATCTATTCGGCCTAATTGTTTATCCTGATCCTTATTAAACCGCAATAGTGACCAAATACATCAACTTCTATCATTAAAATTTCTGTGCCCTGGCCGACTACACTGGGGGCACACTGTTTTTAATCTAGTCTGATTCACCTCCTTTGGAACCTGTGATATGGCGCTTCAACTGTATTTGATATACAGTACAGAGAACTGTAATGATGATGTGATGTATGAAGATGTCACAATGACACTTACTCTATTGAGTATTGACTATGTTATTCATTAAAATAATAAAAAGAAACCATAAAAGTGTCATCTTTCTCTGACATCTAGTAAGCTGATAAGTCTACCAACAGCCTGTTGTAAACACTATTGTCTTGTTATACATTATAACATACAAAATATGTTATACATATTTTAATTGAAAAGTGGAAAGCCATGCTTTTTCAGCAAGGAACAGAATTTTCAGTATAAAATGTTTGAAGACACAGCTCAAATGACACTAAAAGATGCACAGGTGACTGTCTTTGGGGTTTAAAATTTTACATGTTTGTTCTTTACACAAATGTATTATGTTTTGCATTTTTTCACAACACGGTGTCAGCAGTAAGATTGTTTATGCTGCAAATCTTCAGGAAAGGTTGAAGTCACTGGATGTCAGGAGCCTCGTGTTCGCCCTCCCAGGCCCTTCATTCAGCTTCCACTCACCACTCGGCTGACCACAGTCACTCTGAGCTTTCTTGGAACTGGAAAATGCCCAAATCCTTTGCGCAGACTCCCCAGAGTGGCTTTCCTTCTCCTGTGACCCATGAGGATCTAGGGAAGACTTAGTCACTTGGTATCCCCCAGCCTAGAAAGTTATCTGAGTAGACTTAAACACAACACTGATGTCTTTGTGGGTTTCCAAATAACGTAAAACCGAAGACCTTTCCCTAGAGCTTACCCTGCAATGATTTCTTCTGTCTGTGACTTTTGAGTGGCATTTTGTGTTTTCATAGTAGGGCCCAGGGGAGCATGCCAACTTTCTCTTCTCTTCTTTGTTCTCTGAGCACACTCACCCAGAAAATGCAGTCGACTCTCTCTAAGCCTCTAAGGGCAGAGTCTACTTCCCCAAGTGAGGAACGGCTATGCTTCCAAGGATTGCCTCTCCTGTGCTACCAAACTAAAGGGTAGCATGTTAAATCTAAGTGAACTCCACAGCAGGTAGTGCTAGTCTTTTAGAAGGCTTCCCAGTGCTTCCGTTTCATGTTCAAATTGTTCTTTGAATACGTCCCATGTGATGAGCACTACAGGAACGGATAAAGATTCTTGCAACAGACACGCCATGGGAACTCAAAATGGCTGCCCACAGATGGAAACACATTAACCATCAAGACTCCCCAGAATTAATAAATTCTCTTTGAGGACTTTTCTTTGTCAAATAATAAAACTCTCCATGAGGGGACACTTGGTGTCTCAGAACTGATAGAAATTTCAAAATAACTCTCTTAATGTTAAAATTTGTGAGCATTCCTCTAGCCTCAGGAGGAAAAAAAATGAATTACTAATATACAGTAATGCAAATATATTCAGAGTCTACAAAAAGTTACTTATTGAAGACTTTGGTACTACATATCTTTTAGGGGAAAAATCTGCAACATGGATCTATTAAATATTCAATTAAGAAATACATTGGTGTGGATTCAGTTATATTTTATGAAGCCATGTAGTAAAGTTTCTCTAAATCCAGTTAAATGATTGAGTTGCATGAAATGCCAATATTCAAGTGATTTTAATCTGTAAAAATGGAGATTTTATGACATTGAAATCAATTACCACTGGTTAGATTGAACATCACTGTCTAGTTGAATTTTAATTTCCTGCAGTAATTATTATTTAAACCAAAAGGAATAATGAATGCCATGCCATGATATTTATTAATAATGCCTAAACAAATCCTTTATATTTTCTTCTTAGAAAAGAAAATGGTGTCAGAATATTGTTCTCAATCCCATACTCCCTTGTAATTATGCATGAATCACAAATTCCTGGATCTGTAGTGGTTCTTTACTATTTTTGAAAATCTAAGAGAAAAACAAAGCCTTTCTGCCTTCTAGAATTTTGTAGCTAACTCTTTGACTACGTTACAATGTAAAGTGCTCCCACAGAGAATCGAGGTGATAAGTCACACAGTATAGTGTTTGCCGTGCATGCATGAGAAACTGAGCTGAATCCCACAATTAAAAATCTAGGACCCACAATTAAAAACCTAGAAGTGATGACGCTGCCTAGCATCAGGGAAATAGAGGCAGGCTGATCCCTGGGACTCACTGGTCAGCCAGCTTAGTCTTTTCTGCAAGCACCAGGCCAGAAAGAAGCTCTGTGTCATAAAACAGATAGCTATCCCCCTGTGGAATGATATCTACGGTTGACCTCTGGCCTCCATATTTATACAAACACATACACACACATGCATGCATATGTGTACATGTGTGCATTTCCCACATACAACAAACATACAGATACACATACTCACATGCAGATACACACGAATATCACCACATATAATATAATGCATGTATGCTGGTACACACATATATGATACACGCACAGATGAAATTTTATGCATATGTACACAGATTGTGCTCCACATATGAAAATGCAAACACTGCCTATCTTGAAGTGTAAGCATGAAGCTTCTTGAACTGACAGATTCTCATTTGATGCCTAGGGCAGAAGTAGCTCTGATGATTTTCCTGCAGGTGAAACTCTTGCTGCCAGAAGGCAGTGATGTAGCAGAGCTGTGTTAGCTTGTAAATGTATCTTTTGAACCACAACAGACACAATTTCAGAATATACCAGCTAGTTCACTTTCCATTTCTGTAACGAAAGACACATGACAAAATAAAATTGAGGTCAGACCGTGATTTGGGATAAAGAAACTCATTCGCGGGAAGAAACCGTAGAAATTATTTTTCAAACATTTATAGGAATTGTCATTTTCTGGAAGTAGTAGATAAGCATATACAAATCGAATCACCTACGCATCTGCTTTAACATTAGAGTGCTAGCTGAATTTCTTGATGGAATTATCCGACATTCCCACCAGCTGGCTCTTCTCAGTCTTAAGTATAATTCCATTTAAGGACTTTGTTATTATATCAAAACAGAATAGAAAACTCATTATATAGTTCAAGAGTCTTCACAATTGGATGCTCTTTGATTGGGCATTGTGTGAGCAGCTCCCGTGACTAATCCCTGCTCCATCCTTATCATCTAGTCCTATTTTAGCATCCTTAACAGCACCTGCCTGGAAGGGATGGCAATGGTTTCTGTTGTATGAGTGGTGGGTTACTAGGACTCCAAGAAGAGAATTCTCTAACTAGGAAGGGCCTCTCCCCATGGAGACAACTTTAACTCTGAAGGATGCTGAGACCCCTCTACCCTACCTCACAGGCAAGGCTCATTCTCTACTCTATAAAAACGTCTTCACCTCTGCTGTATCCCCCATACAGCACCACGCTGTAAGAACTCATTAGGCCTAGGAAATGAAGAGGCAGTGAATCAAAAGAAAGGATGAATTGTGGTTGCCTTTAGGTTATCATCCTGAAAGCAGGCCATGGATTTCATTAGCACTCTTTTATGGTGCAAATATAAAGAAAGGAGAATGTATTTCTGAACAGATGGCATTCAAATGTCTTTAATGTCTTAGTTTTCCAAGAAGAGTAACATTAATAAAGGACAGTGCATTTTTCTGACTCCAACTCAGCTCAGGTAGAACACCCAGAAATCGCAAACTGGGCTCTAGTCCCTCCAAGCTGTTAATAATCCCCCTGCAAAGAAACAACATCAAAACAGATTCAGGGTGATTAAAGTGCTTCCGAAGCTCTTGGGAACTATTCACGTGTAATTTGTTATTTCTTGGACTGTCAAGGGCAGCTTTCATGAATAGGAAATGATTGTTATTTACAGCCATGTTTGCCTTTGATGGGGGCTTGTGTGCTGCCAAGGCTACCCTGGGTTTGAGAATGAGGACCGCGTCCTCTTTCCTTAGATTAGTGGTTTGTTGAATTTGAAGTAAAGCAAAAAAAAAAAAAAGAAAAAATGACTTTCTTTTCATGGCATTAATAAAAAAGATAAGAACAGAGAGAGACCCGGGCTGCATTCAGGCTGACTGAATTGAAACACTGCTTACACCATCATGTTATTTTGGATAATGTAGCCTGTCAGTATGAAGAACTCAAGCTGTCAGAAGTTTGGGCCCAAATTCTTTGATATGTCCATTGACAGTCTTTGCTGTGGATTGAGAATTAGTTTTTGTTTGTTTTCTTGTAAGAATAGAAGAGAAAGGGAAATTTTGGTATTCAGTAAATACTTCAAAGAGAAAATGAGAAAAGAGTTTCCCTTGAGGAAGGGAGGCAGGCTGTGACCAGTTGACAAATGTGACCCCCACCTCCTTCTACAGAGCTACAGAATTCCTCCAGCCATTTGGCTTCTCGTATTGTTTGGAAATGTATCCATTCAAGGATGGCGATGGCAACGTTACACAGTAGCAGGGTCATTAGCACATGGAAAGTTGCCTCTCTGCAACATAAAACTCAATTAGAAGCTGCAGGTAAAAACTTAATTAAAAGGTTATGGAAAGAAATAGGCTGTGCACCGGGCTTTACAGCCGGCCAGACTCTGGCTCTGCTGAACCCCCAGAGGGACAGAAGCTGCAGGCTCCAGCAGTGTCTAGCAACTGTTGGCACAGGCTTGCCCAGGACAGTGAGCTTGGGAAGGAAGGTGTGTAGCTCTAAATTAGTTATTGAACAACTACTGCCTCATGTATCAAGACCCACTGGTGGAATTTCATGTGTGCTATGCCCTTGATCTGAGAGATCTAAGAAGTATGAAAGGCTGTTTCAGCTCTAGTTTTGAATCTCCCATTGAGGGGGCCAGCCATGCTGTGTTTCCTGTGCACCTCCACCCAAAACGCATCCAGATTTGTGATCTTCTTTCTCTCCTACTTAGCAACTCACAAGTCTAAGTCAGGTAGTTTATGCATCATTTTGTGTTGCCATTTCAAATAAAAATACCAAGTCTTTCTATAGCTGTATGGTTTGTCCCTTCTAGAACTTGAGTCGGGATTGGATACGTTGGAAAGCAGAAGATTTAAGAGGTGATCAGGTCAAGAAGGATGGATAATGCCTTCTCTTGGGCTGAATCTGGTCTCCAAAATGACCAGTATGCTGACATCACAGATGACAAGTGGTTTCCAGGGCCTAGCTGTATGTCTGACTCAATGACTGATGCATTTGTAAGTGGAAGTTTCCCCATACCGAACACCTGCTCCCAAATAACCAACATGAAGACACGTATTAATTATAAGTACTTGGCCAATAGCTCAGGCTTATTACTAACTAGCTCTTACATTTTAAGTTAACCTGTATATCTTATTTATGCTCTGCCACATGGTGGCACCATTATTAATATGGCATGCTCCTCTCCTGCTCCTCTTCATCAGCTGGTGACTCCAGACTCCACCCTTCTTTCCCCCAGTATTCTCTTAGTCTGGCTTTTCCTGCCTTACTTTATTTTGTTCAGCTATTGGCCAGTCAGCTTAAACCAATCATAGCAACAGATCTTCAGAGCATATATAAGGATTATTCCACAGCAGGCGTTAGTGTGTACATGTTGATGGGTCATAGACATCCTCCTGAACAACGCCACTTAGAAACTAGCCAATACTTCTTGGTGTGGTTGTATATTCCTGTAATCACAAAAACTGGCTGAAGAATCATAAATGCAGTGCCAACCTATGTTGTATAATAAGTTCAAGGCAGTGTGAAATATATCACAAAACACTGTCTTAAATATTTCATAAAATACAGATGAACAAATAGCGATCTGCCGAAGGCATCTCTAAGCAAGGAAACTGAGATGAAAACAGTTTTCAATATTAAATTTAAGATAAAACTACATTTTAAGATGTTGTTGGCCACAAAGGATATTTAATGTTTTATTCCCAGAGGTGATTCACAAAATTAATTTTTTCTGCACAGCTCTTAAATTGTCATGAAATTTACTAATGAACATTGACCATTATAAACAGTTTAGTAACCGTTAAAACATTTAAGTGTTATATACCTCCTATCTCTGTCTAATTCTAAAACCTTCTTATCATCCCAAAAGAGTGCTCATCCATAGCCCAGTTATGGGGCCCTTCCTCCTGTTCAAAGCCCTGGGCAACCACCACCATAATTCCTGTCTGTACCAATCCTATATTTTTCAATAAATGATTGCTTCATATGATTTTGTTTATTTTTTGTTTTGTTTGATTCTGGTTTTTTTTTAGGTGGCTTTGTGGGTTTGTTTGTTTTGTTTTGTCTTATTTTTTGGAACTGTTAACCTATCTTTTACTTATAATCCTTTTACAAAGGAATATATATATATATATATACATATATATATATATATATATATTAGATTTTTTATGTAGTACCATTTGTGGGACATTACCTATATCCGACAGCATAGACATCACTGCACACATCACCTTTGGAATGTCTCCAAGCTGTCCTGCATGACCTATACATGAGTATAGATGGCATGCTTTCTCGGTGTTCTACAGGCTGGCCTTTACTAAGGAAACAGAAGACTTACTTTTTATGGCAACCAAATTTACTATGAGCACAAATTATATTTGTGAACAACCAAAGCCATGTGTTTTTCCCCATAGGCACTCATGCTGAACCACAATTTTGCATAAGCTTTTAATGGGCTGTATCATCAGTCTGCAGAACCTTCTATCTACAAAGTAACTACCTAAGCACACCATAGTAATTTTGGAATGTGAATATTTTTTAGTCATTTGTTACTGTGAGGATTATCCATACTGTGTCCATTCTTAAAAAATGAAGCAAAGTACAGAGCCATAAAATATTTAGCATAATGAAAACATTAAACATGGTGTGCAAATAATATAGCTGACTAATTAATATGAGCACATAACTAAGGATAAGTTAGAAGAATAATATAATAGTATGAACTGCTTTCTTTTCTTCCCTTGGATTCATTAACCCTCATATGACTTGGTTAATCACACTGACAGAAATACCAAAGGCTAGCATGGCATTACATACCATACTCAAAGTTTCTTTTGCTAGAGATTTTTAGGTTGTAAAATTTCTTAGAAAGCTAACTCTCAGAATTCCCTAGTTGCCTGTAGCTCTCTGTGTAGGGCTGAGGCTTCATGGCTCTCTCGCTGTCCCCTTTGGCATGTTTACTGTTACCCTTTATCAGTTCATGCTTTGACAGTCATGTTGGTCAGACTTTCTAGATGGGAGAGTTTGGAAGCAGAGAAGGGGAACTGGTCTAGACATATACCAATCTCAAAAATAAAAGAAAAACATAATTCATGCGTAAGAACTTTTATAAAAACAATTACTTATTGGGCTTTATTGTAATCCTCTGAAATTGATCAGGCAGCTCATTATTATCACTTTGTACATAAGAAAAGAGCCTCAGAAACTGAATGATGATTTGATGGCTGTGCTATTTATTGAACACCCCAGTTTTCTCAGAATAGCCTCTGCTCATCCACACTTTACTAGAAATCTCATTTCCCTGATTGCTAATGTTTTGAGGCACAGACTCACTTCCATAGGTCAGATTGCCTTTGAACGTGTAATATTCCTAGGTCCGCCTAGTGAGCAATGAGTTTTTAGGTGTGCGCCACTAGACTTGGCAGTAAATGTCTGTTACCTTCTTCTATTCTGCCCCCCCCCTCTGAGTTTCCATTTACAAGAGATGAGGGTACATCACACTACAAGGATAAAGTCTGATTTTCTTCGTGGTCTCCAGCAGGAGAATGCAGTCTTAACCCAGAGACTTTTTGTGTTAAGTCACATCCAATTGTCCACCTAAGCATATTGTCATATGGAACTCCAAGGACAATTATATGGAACTCCAAATCAATTATGAAAGGAGAGTCTACTAATGTCTTTTCATGGCCCTAGAAGATACTTGAAGATGAGATAGAGTAGATTAAATCAAGGATTTAAGAAGCAGAGTTGGATAACTGTAGTTCTTTTCCTTGTGTGAAAGCCTGAACGTTGAGTGATCCGCAAATGGTGGGAAATGAGTTTAAAAGCAGAAAAGTAGAGTTCTTCTCCCATCCTTTGTCAGCTATATGCTGGAAATTGTATAGTGCTTTTAAAGAAGTATTTTGAAAGATATTTTTAGGAGTTGTAAAAGATTATTATGTTCACATGCAGTAAATGATGTGAAGTTTTGTACTGTGATCATTAAGGAGTGCATTTCTGATAGCATTCCCTAAACTAGATGCGAGGGCCTAATTAGGAACTGAAAAAAATCAACACTGCATCAAATACTTTGATGGTATTTTGTGTGTTGTGAAGAGAGGTGTGTGTGTGTGTGTGTGTGTGTGTGTGTGTGTTCATTGACTCTTTAAGAAGGCCAGGGTAATTGGAGCAAAGAAACCTCCAGTATTTGGACTTATCCTGAATCCTACAAAAAAGTAGTCTAGTTGAGATGTTTAAGAGGACAATGACAATCATAATTATAATTTGTTAACGGTATTGTTTGGTAGATGTGCCCTGCTATGTTAGGCCTCTGATTTCTGTTACAAGGATATTTGATCTTACATCAGTCTTGACTTATTCTCCAAGGCAGCAAATCATAGCAACAGTTTCTCCTTCAGGTCAGACTTCAAAAGGTGCTGGCCCAACGGCTCAGTGGCACTTACTACAGACCTGAGTTTGATCCCTCAATCACTCATGGTAGAAGGAAAGAAACAACCCTTGGAAAGTTGTCATCTGGCTCCCACATACATACTTGGTCACAAATACAGCACACCCCAAATAAATAAATGTAAAAACAAAACAACTTTACAGACTATGTGTAGCACTGTGATGACATCAATACTGCCAGCCAGCAGAAACACAATAGAACCTTTCCCTTCCTTTTGGCAGTTACTAGTTTTCCAGACTTCATTAAAAAGATTTTAATAGCTTTATTAAAAAAATTCACCATGATGCAATGGAGTTGCCTGGGATTATGTCTCGATTTTCTACCATTTTCCCTTGAATGTCCACAAGCTGGTTTCACCAATGATGAGTCTCCGTGTGTCTATTAGAACATGATCTCTCATGATATAGAGTTTATCTTTATTCCAAAAAATAGATGAAACATTATTAATGAAATTTAACTACTTCTCTGGCTCCACATGGAACAGTAAAGATGTTTGGGGCTGATTTTTTGCACAGATGCATAGAAGCCTAAGCCCTCTGCATGTGCTTTGGTTCAGACCCTATAGAGATAGGAACACCTGCTCATTATTGACGTACATCAGCCTACAGTTTATCACCAAATACCGACTTTCAGCTTTCAGATTCTTAGATAGATGTCGCATATCTAATGAACCTGTAAAGTCATGTAGCCATGTGGTCTTACAGAGGGCCTATATGTTAGGAACATATAAAACATATCACATTGTCTCGAACTCAGAGTAAATATATACCTTTACAATGGAGTGGAGAGGAATTGAAGAAGATACCCACTCAGCATTCACTCTGAACCTCCACACACATTCACACATCACGTGAATCCATACAAACGTGTGTGTATGTGTGTGTGTGTGTGTGTGAGAGAGAGAGAGAGAGAGAGAGAGAGAGAGATAGAAAGCAATATTGTATACACACATCACACACAGTATACAAGATGAGGTGTATGTGTATGTATGAGAAAGAGAGAGAGAGTCAGAGAGAGAGAGAGAGAGAAAGCAATATCATATACACATATCACACACAGGTACATAAGATGAGGTGTATGTCTGTATGTATGTGTGTGCGTGTGTGTGTGTGTGTGCGTACGAGAGACAGACAGAGAGAGAGAGAGAGAGAGAGAGAGAGAGAGAGAGAGAGAGAGAGAGAGAGAGCGAGAGAGAAAGCAATATCATATAGACACATCACACACAGGTACGGGAGATGAGTTCGAAGAACTCTGCTCTTGAGGGCACAGCAACACAATCCCAGTTCTCTGTGAAACAGCCAGCACACCCCAGCAGACAGCAGCCCTGCCAGCTCTTTGGTCTTTAACGTCCCATCATCAAGAACTGTAAGGCAGAAATGTCCATAGTTTCTGTTTTATTTCATGGTATTTTGTGACGGCAGACAAAAGAAAGTAAGTTTCGTTATTTCTATGCAGTCTCTCTTCCCTGAACGTCCCTCATACCATGTTTCTATACAGACGAGTGTGGAAAAGCCCACCACAGTGTCAAAATGGAGTCTGTTCAGCTGTTTGAAGGTTTGATACTTCTGCAGTTAATATGTTTCATTTAAAACATCACCCAGGCATATTGTTGTCAGCTTGTAATTTATTTAAATTGCCGTTGGCTTCATTTCCATTTTCCAGTTTCTAGCTTGACATTTCAGAGGCAAAAATTGAATCTGAGTTCAGAAAATACAATGTATTTTCTCTATGCATATGTTAAATCTTGCCAAGCCTGTAAGTAACAACTGGTTTCAAAAAATTAAAAATAAATAAGGAGAAGCAATAGGGAGTGGAACATTTTCTTTTCCTTTTCAAGATGAGAAGGTGAACTTCTGAGAGAGGGCTGTCATGGAGATTGGATGCTTTCCTGCATGCTAGAGCAGGCATGACCAGGATGGGGTATTGATTCAGATGTCATAATTAAATGAGTCTGAGCTGGGCTTAGCTAGGCACGATTTGGGAAGATGGATAGTCAGGAAGACATATGAGTTGGAGCCTCTATCTCTAATAGCACTTGTCAGAATTTCAAGGATGAGAGGATCTATCAATTGGAACAGGGATGGCATGGTGTGATGAGCTTTGGCACCTTATCAATTCTCTGCCTTCTAAGAGAACGTGTGTGTGACATCTGTGATTTAGTTCTGATCTACCAGTCTGGTGAGCATGAGGCTTGGAGTTTGCTGCCAAATTACCTTACTCGTCTGCATGCTAAGAGGTTGCTGTCACATTTAAGGCTGCCAGAAATCCGAATCTTTCCCATGGGGGATCCCAGATAGCACACAGAATAAAGCTTTGCTTTTCGTTTTCAGTGAACCACCCATGGGATTCTTTGTAGGTGCCAATCAGCGTCTACTCCGCCAATTAGCTTTTCCTCCCGATTTTAGCCCATTAAGGTTGACGCAATATTACAGTCACACCAGTCAGAACCTAAAACACAAAAACAAGTTCTGATAGTCTCACTGCCTCAACTCAAGCATCGTTTCCCCCAAGTCTGTGTGGACCCCGTGGCGCTGACTTCTAGGAAAAGGCCTTTGGTTAGTAGCAGATAATCGCCCTGAAGTGATGTATCCTCGAAGGAAAGAGAGGTTCTCCTCTCCAGGGTGGGGGGTGGGTATTCATGGTTCCATGAGACAAAAGAGGGGGTCTCTAAAGCCTATGACCTGTAGTGGATGGCAATAGATTCGATTGCAGCAGCCCTGGGAAGGGACACATTTTTTATCTGAGATGGGACATCCAGGTTTTCTGCTGTCAGCACCTTTTATGGATTGGGCTTCTGTATCTTTACAGCTTTTACTGCAAAGGGGAGTAGATGATGTTAGCATAGGAGCCTGCCCCTCTCCCCCAGCCAGTGTGTGTGTGTGTGTGTGTGTGTGTGTGTGTGTGTGTGTGTGTAGCCTGCCCCTCTCCCCCAGCCCGTGTGTGTGTGTGTGTGTGTGTGTGTGTGTGTGTGTGTGTGTGTGTGTGTGTGTGTGTGTACTCCTTCTAGGCTGAAGCAGAGCAAATTATTTAAAGTTGATACACAAGGTTCTCTGGCCATTGAATCATGACCTTCTGACCTAGGAGCTGACCTGACCTATGAGATTTATGGAAAAGACTAAGGTCTTTGAACTAGGCAGTCCGCCCCATTCATTTCTTCTCCATCCTCCTCATTGTTTTAAGCCATCCAGTTACCTCATGGGCTGCAAAGTGACTGTCTGTGATCATTTCCTGCAGCACGTTCAGGGACGTACTGTCTCTCTGAGTCTTTAGCACTGTCTGACCTCCAGATGAAAGCCCTTTTATCTCTGAGGCGTCACACAAAAAGGGATTTTGCAACAACACATCTTCTTACCTAGGAACTTTAAATGAAGGGGGGTGCTATCGGAAGCATTTTCTTTGTCAAGGAGCTGAGTTCCTGCCCCTTCACAGTTTGTGGGTTGCCATGTTTGCAAAGTGATTACATAATCGCCCAAAGCACTTTCTCGGAAGTTGAGGATGCTTAAATCTTTCAGACATTCCAAACTGTAGAGAATCCATTATTTCATTGCCTACCCCACATCCTAATCCCATAATACAAGGAAGAAGAGGCCCTAAAAGGTTAAGAGTATGAGCCCAGAATCTGACACACGGGTTAGAGTCAAAGGCCTCACTGGCACTCCCTGATTCAACTCATATTAAATCCCTAGGATTGCTTGAGTTACTTATGTACTTTTTCTCTGTACTTGGCACTTTTGTCTGAATGGAGAAAAGATACTTAGGTAAAAGTTGTGCAGAGTGGCTCTGTAGTTAAGAGCATTTCCTGTTCTTCCAGAGGACCTAGGTTCAGTTACTAGTACCCACACTGGGCAGCTCCCAACTGCCTATAACTCCAGTTCCAGGAGATTCTAACATCAGTGGTACCTACACTCCTATGGTGTATATACAGACATTCAGGCACACACATATACATAAATGTTTTAAAGAAGAATACTGTACATATTAAATAACAACACCACTCCTGGAACATTTTAGTTAGTGGGAATTAACACTTATGTAATGTGAACAATCCTTCAGGCTGGAGATGGAAATGTTGGCAGTGACTGGAGTTATTCGTTATGTCCCAAGGAGATCCTGAAACCCGCTTTGTTTCCCCACCTTTTTCCTTGCTCTGAGCAGAATGGAGCTTGTTTAGAAGGAAGGCATTTTTTTTTTCCAGTGGCATTTAGAATCTCAACCTCACACCCAGATATGAAGGAAGTGTGCTATGCATTTCAACAATCCCTGCTGGAAAGTATTGCCAGAAATAAACAAGCTGTCAGGAGCGGATGATTCATTTCTCATCTACTCCGATGACATCTGGTTTAAGTGTGATGAATACATGCTTGTTTAAATCATATGGTGATGGTGATGCTATCTGACAGAAATGTTTGCAAATATTTTGGGAATGCCCTAAGTGCTTGCTACCAAAGACTAAGCTTGTTTAAAGGAAGGAGAAATGGCATAAACTTCAGTCTATCCAGTCAAAGCTTACATCTCCTAAGGTAATAGGATCTAGGGATAAACCTGTAACACTGAAGATTTCAACGTGGCTATACTGATTAAATGTGGGTGCAACCGGCAGCATGTTGATGTGAAATAAATGTTCGGTGGTAATTGGGACATTTAGGAAATAGCCTTCAGAATAAAAAGAAGTGTCAAGTGCTTCTACTTGTTTGAATAAAGCACAGCCCTTGCAATGGCTTGGTCATTGTTTTCATTACTTCAAAGCTATTTATTTGATAATGATTAGCAGATCGTACTATGCCAAACACAGATGAGTCTAGGAGGAAATAGGAGACATCTGCTGGCTTGAGGACTTCCAGTGGCCACTGAGGGAGTTATCAATCTTGACACAATGCCTGATCATTCAAATCCATCACAGACAGGTGTGGTGGAGGCTACAAATGCCTATGTACTGGGCTTATGGGGAAGGGGAGGGGGGCAGTATTGTTCTTGTCACATTGATTTCTTTCCCCAATGACTAATCTGAGAATTAGCAGAACTTAGCTCATATCCACTAGTAGTGATTCATATGTAGGATATTTAAATTATATATAGAAAATATAAATTATCTGAATATTGAAAGATGAAGGTTTATACATAATGCATAACAGTTGCTCAGCGAGTTAGGAATAAACATTTACACAGAGAGGACTGTATGAAGCATGTGTCAAAGTATAAAGAATAAACTCGCAATACCCAGCCCATTTAATAATATATTTACGCAAAGAAGAGAGAACAAATTTTGCATTATACTCATGATATCAGTAGCTATTGCTTGTATAGCATGTCACAATTTTCAAAATAGTCTCCATGAATAATACCACATGAGATAATGATCCTATTGTGTTCCAGGTAATTAATTGTATTTTTCAGCAATATAATCCACATTTCAAATATGTGGTTGTTTTTGCTGAAACATCAATAAATGAGACCAACTTTATGAGCTATTTATATAAGATAGTCCCCAAATATTTCAAAATAATTGATTTTTATATACTAAGTCCATTATCTCCATTGTTACATTCTCTCTAAGTTGTTTGTAGGTAATTTATGTTTGACAAAATAAGCAAGTTAAAAGTAGGCATTTTATGATGCAAGCAAAAATATATCAATTCCGGTTTAATATAAATTACATTTTTTCAGGCATCCCCTAAAGCATTAATGGTATTAAAGAGACAGTAGAAAGAAATAATTTCTGAGGATGGAGAGTTAGCTAGGCTGTTAGGACCACTTCCTGCTCTTACGGAGGACCAGAGTTTGATTCCCAGCATGCATGTCAAGTATCTCACAGCAATCTGTATCTCCAGCTACGGGGGTCCTTCTATACTCTACATTTGCATTCTTGTGTTCATACACACACAAAGACACACACACACACACATATGCACACAATTAAAAATAATAAGTAGATCTCTTTTAAAAAAAAAAAAAGCTTCAGAAGAGTTTTTGTGGTCTTCAACAGTATTTCAGAGTGCATTTGAGGTGGGATTTCCTTCTGTATGCTGTGAATATACATTGCTCCCATTGGTTGATAATTAAAGCTGTTTGGGTCTGTGGTGAGACAGAATATAGCTAGGCAGAAAATCCAAACAGAGATGGAGAAAGAAAGAAGATGGAGTTAAAGAGATACCAGGGAAGCAAGATGTGAGGTAACAAGCCACAAACTTTGTGGTAAAATATAAAACAACAAAAATAGGTTAATTTAATTGTAAGAGCTAGTTTGTAATATGCCAGAGCCATTGGCCAAACAGTTATAACTAATATTAAACCTCTGAGAGGTTATTTGGGAACTGGAGGGTGAAACAGAAAACATCCAACTACATGCCTTCTCTAGACTAAGATTAATAAAATATAAGACTGTAAAACACAGAACAGTACAAGTGAACATATGCGTGTGTGAGCGCATACACATAGGTGTATGCGCTTAAGCTCATCTATGTGGGTACACATGCAGAAAGGAGGCGGAAAGGGTGTGTGACTGTGGTAAGTCGTTTTCTTAGAAGAACAGTGTAAATGGGAATACAAGTAACTGAAGAGGATGCTTTACTTCTTTACTGCCATTTTATTCATATTAAATTTCACAGAAATGATCTATTCATTAATTGCTTACATAAAAATAAATAAGCGATGCACAGCAAGGCATGGCGACACCCAGAATGAAAAGTGAACACGTCTGTCTTTCTTGTTTGTTGGCTTACAAAGGCTCTTCCTGGATCTTCTGCAGGAGTTGCGGCAAATGCCTCAAGGTGGAGACTCTGCTGTTGTCCTTTCTCCCTTCCTCTGAGCAGTGGTATGCCATTGCCTGCTCAACAGCTGGCCTTGAGAGTGGGAGGGGCGCTCTCATGGGCGGCACTGGCAGATTCCCATGGTGCAAATATGCTCAGGGTGGCCAGTTTCAGCCTACCATTATCAAACAGCTCATGAAAACCCTTTGGAATTGTCAGTTGACATGGATCTCAGCTCACATGAATCCCAAAGTCTTGATTCAGATCTGCCCTCAAATTGAGCATCCTGTGCTATGGGGATTGGATGCTGATGACAGACTTATACAGAAATTCTGTTATGAACCCATGGGTGAAACTGGAAGTCGCCAAGCCTAATGTCAGATTGCAGTGGCAGCTGCCACTGTCCCCACATGGGCTGCAAATAGATTCCCACCACTAAGTAGCACAATAGTACCAATAAAGAAGAAGCTCGGTTGGCCTCATTGAGCTCCTCACTTATGACAGAGATGTGTGTGTGATGTTTATCACTGCCATGCCTCATTGTCATGGTCACCTTGACCAAGAGGAATTGGGTTTTCTCAGAGAGTCCTCCAAGAGGGCTAGCTTCAGGGAGAAGCCAACTGTTGGCAGTGTGATCCCATGAGCCAGGGTGTCGCAAGAGCAGAATGCCAGCTATGCAGTAGCATCTTCCCTCTCGTTTCCTCTCTGCAATGATGGAAATAGTTTCGGCCATGTGCTTCTAACACAGTCATGCACTTGCCTTGCTTTCCCTGCAGACACAGGAAGCTGAGTAACCGTGGACTAAGCACCATGAAATCATGAGCCAAAATAAATAAGACTGTCCTTAACTTGCTTCAGTTAGGTGTTCAGCCCTAGCAGTGCTAAGCCAGTAACAAGCACTAAGAAAATGGCATGCTTTTGTCAAAATATTTGAACCCAGTGTTTTCATCTTCAAAGCTACGTCCTTGAAGACCACATAGCTTTTCCCAGATAGTGCAGTGTATGTTTGCTAAGGCTCAGTGCTCTCATTCTGCTCAGCACCAAAGCCTTTAGACTTGTAGATGAAGAGGGCAGTCTTTTGTAGCTCTGTGGGACTTCCCCTTTCAATGCAGAGTTTACAGTAATGGCCAGCTAGCCTGCCTATTTGCTGTTGGCCAAGCCCCATAAAGGATGACTACACTGAAAATAGGGTTCCCACTTAAATCAGATATGCCTCTTTCAAATGTCTGCCTAGGAAGAAGCAGGCAGCCTGGGGTAATTGGGAAATTACTACAGAGAGAGCAGAAGCTGCAAAGAACTATTTTTTCTTCTGCTTTGAGGCTTTAGGCAAAGACAGATTCAAAGGATGAGAGCAGAACCTTAGAGATGATTCCCCTGGCGGGAGCACGTGCTGCTGGCTCACCTAAATGTGATCCCTGGAACCCACGTGGTAGAAGGGAAATAGCAACTCTTGAAAGTTGTTCTCTGATCTCCTCTCATATGCCGTGGCACATGCATATGCATGCACCCATACACCAAAATAAGCAAACGTAAAAAAATAAAACCTACTCCTAACCCAGGAATATTCTCAGCCCTGGATGAGAGAGGGACTCTTGTTCCATTATAAGCAAGTTCACCACAAGAGGATATTGTGTATACCAGTTTCATCTACAGTCAGAGAGGGCCACTGCTTGACTCTGTGGCAGCCATCTTGCATGGGTTTGCATCATTTGTGTGGAGCATTGTGGGAAAAGAACACAGACACGGTCAGCAGAGGGGAATTTAGATTTTCTATGTGGCTGACTGGGCCTACTATCCTACAGTGACCTTGGATGGAGTCTGGGGTCTCTTTCTCTGCATCTTTGCAACTCTCTGGGGGAGGCGCACATCAGAGAGAAGGGTTTGATTTAGGGATTAGTTACCTGAGGGAGGCAGCCTGAAGAATGCCTCTAACTCAACTGGTCAGCTTTTGTTGCCGCTGAGAAAACTGCTCCATGGGAAGATGAGACCTGACTTATTTGTTCTGGAAAAAGCATTCGGAAGGCTAGATACCTGAGCATTCTCCAGCTGCTGGGCAGGTCAGGGGAAGGCCTGGAGTCTTGAGTTACAATTCTTCATTAAAATGTCCTTTCTCCCCTCTTACAACCTTGACCTACACAGATAGTTTGTTATATTTATTTGATGCTTTAGTCTCCCCTCTCTCTATCTATCTATCTATCTATCTATCTATCTATCTATCTATCTATCTAACTGGTGTCAGAGGGTGAGTAGTAGAGATTTGCAGAAAGCAGCTGAGTCCAGGGCACATCATCATCATCAACATCAGTATCCCTCAGATATGAGCTTTGGAAAGAATTCCAGGCATCTTGGAAAACACTGGCTTCTCCAAATGTAGACTCCAATCAAACACAGATAATCCTTCCCACCTGGGAGAACCAGATTTTAAAGCCAAGTGCCTTTTGCTAGAGAACTGCCAACTCTGTCTTCAAAAGCTATGGGCCCCTTCCTGATCCAGATGCCAGAACTGGAGCTTTCCCTGATGAGTGATACTTCCTTTGCGTGTTGGTAGCATTGACTCAGGTTAGCTTATGTACACGCTGTTTGCACTTGGTAGATTGCTGAGTGTTCCATTTCTCCTATGAACTGTTCTCTTCTGATCATAAATTTCTGTGTATAGTGCCCCTAATCTGAGGAGGAAGGGTTCTTAGACACCCGGTGGATGCCTCAACATAATAAGTATGTAACATGTATGTTTTCTGCCATCCCGCCCACTGCCAGTCTGGCATGCTGGCCCCAAATAACACTCTGAGACTCTGTATTTGATACAATCCTGTTGGCCGGTTACCATTATTGTTTATGGGCTAGCTCTGTCTTCATTATTAACCCATTTATACTATTCTAAGTATTTCCACGTGGCTCATCTTACCGGAGAGCGGCAGCCCAGGCATCTTGATTCCTCTCCGCTCTACATCCTGACTCCTCCTTACTACTTCCTCTTTC
Organism: Cricetiscus sungorus; assembly: GCA_030556225.1. Classification (NCBI taxonomy): domain Eukaryota; kingdom Metazoa; phylum Chordata; class Mammalia; order Rodentia; family Cricetidae; genus Cricetiscus; species Cricetiscus sungorus. Next base: position 14,245,932 of record JANBXA010000738.1, on the reverse strand, counting down.
CTCCTTGTGTCCTAGCCCCGCCTTTCTTGCTTTCTCATTGGCCCCAGTGCTTTATTAATTAACCAGTATGAGAACATATTTACAGAATAACAACTCCCATTATAAGTACTGGAGCCTATAAGCAGAACAGGTGCATGCTATGTTTTCACCTGTGTGCCCTCAACATTGCCCCATGATTTGAGGTGATATGTCCCTTGATGTTTAACCCCACTGTCTCCTGTGCATCACTACGATTGTGCTTTGGGGCCATTAGTAAGTGTATTAATCATCACTTGAACACATGCTTTGTGGTACTGCCACCGTAGATGACCTTTCACCCAAGAGAAGCTTCCAGAGGCCTAGTGAGAAAACAGCACAGACAGTGTGGGTGCACTGGACAATGCAGTTAGTTACTCATGTCTAAAGCAGTTCAGATGACATAGTGACGTTTCACCTAGCTGCTCAAAATGGAGGCATAATTCTATTCTATTTAATATTTTTGTACTGAGGGTCACCACAGGCAACTGAAATGTTGGGCATCAAAGTTATAGACAACAGAGTACTACTGTGCCTCTAGATATCATTTCTGCATAACCCCTGCAGTGATCAAGTATGTAATATCTTGAGACGAGATAGCTCTATTTTCTTGTTTGAATTCTAGTAGCTGAACCTGTTGGTGGTACCTGGTAAATTATAGTGGCAATGGAAAATTTTAAGTTGACCACAGTTTAATCACCTGGTACACAGTCCATAAGTTTGATGAACTGAATAGATACATTTTCCTATTGATGCTGACAGAATGGTAGGGAAGTCATAGCTCCTAATCCCAAATCACTTCTAGAGCAGATAATATGGCAAGTGTTTTTTTATATATTCCTTTTTTTAATTTCTCAAAGAATATTATGAGTTATACAATATTTCTCCATTTTACAGCATGAATCAAGATAGTCATTTGTCCAGGATCTACACCTGGAAAGCTACTCCACACCTTGAAAGCTACTCTAGAGCCTGAACCTTGGCACCCGAATTTGTATTCTCTTCCTTCTTTCAGTTCAGACTTTACAGAAAGTTAGCAAGTGTCAGAGTGGCATTTCGCACAAAGAATGGGACCATGCTGCTTTGTAGAGATAGTTTCTCACAGCTCACTCAATGTACCAAATAACTGCTGGCTGACTCACAGTTAAATCAATCCTTCCACTAGAGTAAGATGCTCCAGGGAGATGGGATTAACATAGGAGATGCTTAGCATTCATTCCTCACATTGCTGTTGGAAGCAAACACTGTTTTCATAAATGACTTGAACAACAGGGCAGTTTCATTCTTGCTTCTGGAAATACCTGTCAGAAATGGCAAGAAAATGCTTAGTTATCTCAAAACTCCCCCCCCCACAAAGGACTGAGAGTTTTCTTTACTTTCAAATAGCCCTTTGAAAGCTTAATGATTTTTCTTTGTAGATGGTTGGTTTAGATTATTTTCCCTAAATATAGAAAGCATTTGAGCCTACAGTGATTTTCAATGCTGATGGCAAGAATGTGCATCCAATTTTAGCAATCAGGATGTCTGAGAACTGAGAAGCCAACCTAAAGATGAAATAATTATTCCCAACTGCTAATATAAATTGTTCTTCCCTGTGTCTAGTTATTTATTTATTTATTTTAGTAAATAAAAAATCTGAAGCTTTAAACAGCTTGGCCACTGGAAAAAAAATTTAATGAATCCTCTGGAGAGGTTTGAAAATAGGGAGCCCAATGGAGCTAGGAAAGCTAGCTCAGAGGCCCCAGCATGAGCACATACATGAATATGTGTGTTCACAATGATGCATACTTCACATCTTCACTCACAATGGGTATCTGTGGTGACATCATGTTGTACAAATAAAGCATGTCTGAAGATAAGGGGATGGAACTTGCCACTAAATAACAGACAGGAAGTGAGATGGCTAGGCAGAGACAGGAAGTGAGATGGCTGGGCAGAGACAGGAAGTGAGATGGCTGGGCAGAGGCAGGAAGTGAGATGGCTGGGCAGAGACAGGAAGTGAGATGGCTGGGCAGAGGCAGGAAGTGAGGTGGCTGGGCAAATAGATGAATACAGTGAAAGGAAGTAGAAACTCACTTCCTTTCAGCTGAGAAGTTGGTAAAGTGTGGCTGCGACTTGCTCCTTCATCTCTGATCTTTCAGCTTTTGCCCCTTATCTCACTCCAGGCTTTTATTAAAACCTATTAGAACTCACGATACAGTAGACATATAGCACGCATGCGTGCACCACATAACATACATCTATACCAACACATAGGAACTCTGCTGCCTACCTTGCACAGGCAAATAGAAAGGCCAGTGAGGTACACCTGCAGATCAGATCATGTAGTCAGAGCTCAGATGTTGAGACAGTGACTGCGGTGGGCCATCCACTGCAGTAGGCATTCTATGTGTATTATTTTGACTTTTTTTCCCATCCTCTATCCATGAAAGAAGTGCCAAATTACCATAATTTTAAAGATAAGGAGCTGGATTCAGAAAAGTAAAACAACAGTTCATGACTCTCTAAAATGCACTGTGGAGGCACTCATAATTTGCAAGTCCATAGGCTGCAGGGTCTTAGCCCAACCACGGAAGGCTGAGCTGGGTCCACAGAAGGGTAAGTATGCTCACCCATTCCCCAGTGCCCAGGATCCTGGAGACCATCAGACTCAGTGGGGAGTCTAGTCAAGCAGGAACTCTTTTATTGCCACATAGCAAGCCATAGCACCAGAGCTACAATCTGTTCCATTAATTGGGAGAAGGCCTAGAGATTTAAATAAAAGACAAAACAGAGAGTCATTCGAGCAACAGGAATGCCGGAAGAATGAATGCCATTTATTGAGGGGAAGGAGCGGACTTATCTACTGACTCACAGCACAGTGGAAAACAATCAAGGGTCAAGTGCACAAGTTCTTAGGCTTAGTTCCTCCCCAGCAAATGTGTTAGCATTTCAAGCAGAGTACCAATAACAACTCTGGGGCGAGATGTTCCAGCCAACAGCTTCAGGCTTGCTCAAGGTGCCTCAGGGTTCATGCAGGACCCTACAGCAAGCATCTTTTAAAGCAAAATCTGCAGGGCAGGAAAACAGTCATCCAATGGTTTTAAAGGTCAACCTATCACGCGCATAGGAGCCATAGTGAACACGAGCTGTTCATGCAATGGCATCATCTGGTTTGATCGTGGCAACTAATCATCCTTTTTTGTAAACCTCTCAAGATTCACCCTCCTGAAAGGGCTCTTAGGATTATGTCACCAGCCTTAATTTCACAGCCGCTCCCTGGGTGATCCCACTATCTCAGGAAAAGCTGGCCCCATGCATTTCCCAGTGCCATAAGAATACCTAAAACAAAGACAATTGTGTCATCACTACCCCAGAAACACGGCCCTTCAGTGAGATCTGACTTGAATGCAAGCTTCCTCTGCTAAGTACCCATGCACATCATTCCAATTCACAATCTGTCCCTGCCCGTCCTCTCCTCCTTTCTGAAACAGAGTAATCTACAGCTCTTCCCTTCAAGGCCTGGGTCACATGTCTCTCTTTGGAGGCACTCTTCCTCTCTATTTCCTACCAAGGAGGACTCTTTTATTCCACATTTATCACACCGCCGTGGCTTCATTTTCACCTGATTGCATTGATCAGAGTTTTCACTCCCTCACAGCTGTTTTCTGTGTTTCCCAGATAATTAGCACCACGGCTGTCAAGTCATCAACAGTGCGTCCTTGTACAGTTTGTAAGGATTTGCTGGAACGGCGAGCTTCTTAACCCCACTAGAGATGTACAGTTATCTAGATGCTGCTGTGTTGGGTGTGCCATACGTAAACTTCGCACCTTAACTCATAGTCTTCAGAATCTCTGCACCTAGCTAGGCCATTGTTTTACATCTGGAATTTGTTCTTGTTATTTCCACTATGCATTCTCCTTGGTTCTCTTGCTCGAAGATATTGATGAGTCAGTGTCTTATAAAAGTTAGGCCCCTGGGCTGGCTCCTATGATCTGGACTTACTACTTATTACTCTATGATATGGGCAAGTTCTCCAGCTGACTGTGGATACAGAGTCTTGCCCATACCACACTTGCTCGTGTATCTCAGCCTTCCAAGAGCCACTGCCAAGACCTACTGTTATGGCAGGCTTTTCCCGCCGGCGCCATCCCGCCGGCTTGCCACCAATCTGGGCCCACAGCCGCGCCAGCCCCAAATAACACTCAAGAGACTCTGTATTTGATACAATCCTGTTGGCCAGTTATCATTATTGTTTATGGGCTAGCTCTGCCTTAATTATTAACCCATTTCTACTTATCTAAGTATTTCCACATGGCCGTCTTATCGGGGAGCCGCGGCAGGCGTCCTGCTTCTTCCCTGGGCTACATCTTGACTCCTCCTTACTACTTCCTCTTTCCTCCTTGTCTCCTAGCCTCGCCTATCTTGCTATCTCATTGGCCACAGAGCTTTATTAACCAGTATGAGAAACATATATACAGAATCACATCTCCCATCAACCTACTATGTTCTATCTGGATGCTAATGACAAATGGTAATCAAGTTCTTTAGTGCTATTTTCCTGCGTCAGACTTAATGGTGAGTGTGAAGAGGGAAATTGACTTCTTATGCTTTTGTTGGAAATGAGGTCTGTTCTCATAGAAAATCAACAATAAAGAAAATTCTTGTTGATATTGTCATGGCTAATAAGCCTCCCCCTATTGGGGATCATCACCATCCTCACTTTACCTCAGGCCTCAGAGATACAAAATTACTGCCTCTTAAGAAATAAACAATATATAGCAGAGCATTCCTAGATACAGGCTTGTAGCTTTACAGCCAGTTAAAGAATAGCTCAGGATATCCCTCCTGCTACAGTTTTACAGCCAGTTAAAGATTAGTTCAGGGCATTCCTTCTACTGACCCTTTCATACTGCCTATGTTCAAACCCTGCTCGCATCCTGCCTATGGCCCTATATAAGCCTCCCCTGAGAAAATAAAACTTGTCAGCTTGATCAGCATATTGTCTTTCTGCCATCCTTTTTTGTATCCCTTATCCTTCTTTCCCCCCCTTGGTGTTTGCCGGTTCGTCGTTGACTGCCCCGTGAGTCGGGACATCCCCCCCCCCACTTTTAAGTTTGCCAAGTTGCCCATCTACCAAGCAAGATCTGAAAATTATGATGCATGACTCTATAGAGGGATAGGAGCTTCCAGAGTTGGCAAAGTCTTGTTTCCAGGCATCCTTGGGTTCATTTGACCCATCTTGCATGCATATGGTTATACAACCACTTAGAATATGATTTATTTTAGACAAAACAGCACCTGACATTTCAAGGTGCTCACATATTGATATTGTCTTCTCCTTCTCCTATGCTTCATGTGTGAAGCAACCTAGAAACCATGAGTTTGGAAGCCTCCACATTTACATTATTGTCAAGTACATGCATTCCTTTTTTATTGATGTCACAAACCTGGCAAGAAGCAAGTTAAAGGAGGAAGGGTCTGTGCTGGCTCTCAGTGTGACAGGATGTGATCCATTGTGGAGAGTAAGGCGCAGCCATAGGATGGTGAGCCAGCTCACATTGTGTCTGCAGTAAGGACACTGCAATGAATGCTTTCATTCTGCTTGCTTTTTCCTTCATATGTGGAGCAGTCTAGTTCAAGGTGCCACCTCCATCCCCTCTCTTGTTAATGCTTTCTGAAACAGCCACACAGACACAGCCAAGGTATGTTTCTGTGGTGATTCTAAACTCAGTCACATTGATATTAAAGATGAATGGTCCCATTAAGCAAAGACTCCAAAAAGTCTCCCTTGAGAAGAGACAAAATGTGCCCTGATTCTCATAGTGGCTCAAGTCCTTGGATGGTATGCCAATCTTTTTCTCTCCATTCTGTAAATTACAGGATTCAACCTATAGACGTAGAGAGATAGTCAAGTAATCCTATTGGACTTTAGGCTGGAGGTTCATTTTCTTTCTAATGGCTTTATCACAATGGAAAGCAAGTTTCTTTATTTATAGTTCATTATATTTTATGTTCCCAAGTAGGACGTATGTATCATATTGCCTCCAGCAACAGTGTGTTTTTAGTACTCTTGACACAGAAGCAAAGTTTCCAGCCATGCTCATGTTATAGGAACCATGGAGTGGTGTACATGGGGGAGAACAAATCAGCCCCTCAGAAGATGAGTGATGTCATGCTGCTGCTTGTAGCACTCTGACCATTGACACCCATGTTGCCTTGGAATCTCAAATGCATTCGCTTTGCCAATGTCTTTGTATTTAGTTCTAATGTATAACAGCCAGAGGTTCTTCCTCCATACGACCTGTGGACAAGAGGAAGCCACAATGTCCAGAAGATTAGGGAGAACAAGGTTATATTTCCTGGCATTTTTTCCAAATGTCTTATTTCTTGGCCTCCAGGATGCTATGATTTAAAAAATAAATTATTAAGTTGTTGAAAATCATTCCCCAAACAAACAAAAAAAGACACAGCTGTTGGCCAGAAAGCATCTGTTTCTTTCTAAATATTTGAATCTGTCTTTCAATTCAATTCTTAGCTCTACTTGGTCCAAATCATCTTTCAAACCCAATGTTCTCAAACCAAAAAGGCAACATGATGCTCCTGTCAGCATCTGTTGTCAGGAGAGGATGTGAGGAGGTTCATGGAAGCCAAATTAGCATCTCATTGGGTGTAATTGCTCCTTTGTGGTTTTCTGAGAATATTTGACTGCTCCGCCTTTTCCAAACCTATTTACCCTCCCCAAGTACTTAGGAAAAACCAAGGTGTGATGCCGTACACCTTAAAGATCAACAAAATGTTGATGCTTGCAAATCTCCAAATCCTGCAGAGACACAGGTATTGCTGGTAGCACTGGGACAGAAGATTCACAAACAGAAGTAGGGGACAGTTGTGTTCTCTGCCAGGAGCACCCAAAATGCTGCCGTCACCTTCAAGGGGAAGCAAAATGCAATCGGTGTTCGAACCGTGATGTAAGTAACAACTATCTAATTGTACCTGGGGTGTAATCTAGTTTTTTGTTTTGGTTTCTGTATTAGGCTTTTTTGTTTTATTCCAACCCATGAGATGGATGATAGTCAAAGCTTCAATCCTAACCACTGTTCAAAACAAAAAAGGAAGAAAGAAAAAGAAAAAAGGAAATTTATAATTTATTCCTACACTTCCTGCTGTAATTCCTAGAGAACCAATTGAAAAAAATCTAAACAAAACCCATGTGAAATTCATTGTGGAGCCAAGGCTTTCTATCACCACGTCTGGTTCAAAAGTGAGTTGTTATAGCAACAGGGGAGAAGTAAATGCACATTTCATGTTGTAAGATTACGCCTGTCTCTCCTCAAAACAGCACTGTCCAGGCAGTCAAATGAACCCAAGTCATTTAAAGGAGAAGGATTCCATTTTAATTGCGGAGGCGTGCACCGAACCTACCTTTCAAACCAAAAGTTCATTTCAATTAACCTTGCTCCCCAAATCGATACAATAAATTCTCTGGAAGGATGAGACGAGGCATCGTCCTGTCTGAGGAAGGATGACCTCAGGAAAATAACGGTGCCAGGGTTTCAGTCCTGAAGAATAAGCAGAGGGCTGAGTGGCACCAAGCCTGTGGCCGGGGCAGGGCACCTTTCACCTCCAAATCATTGTTTTTAATCCAGTATAGATTGGAAGCAGGCAAGAGATTTTGCTTTTTAACACTTGTTCACTGACCTGTATTAAATTGGATGTTGATCTGGGTCTCGCTGCAGACAGAGCCTATGGGGTGGATGTTTTCTGGTCCCCACACTGGCTTCAAGAAAGCGGGAAAGGGCTGGGTAGTGCTGGGAGGGTTTTGTTTGGATTTCTTCTCCTGCAGCTTCTTTCTCATGGGTGTGTTACCCTGCAGACATTCCCTGGATCCAGTTGTCACTGTGTTATCATGTTCTGAGTTCATCTCAAGACCGACACTGTCGACTTAGCATTTATAATTATGGGTGTATCAGATTATCACATTTAAATTAATTTGTAAATATATAAAACAGCAAGGGAAGGAGAACCCACCCTGAGTCCCTAAGAGCGACCCTCCCACGAAGCCTGAGGCACATTTTAATTATTAGGGATAACTGATTTGTATAATTAGCCTTGCCTAATATTCCCTGGTGCCTTTCTATTTAAAGAGACAGACACTCTTATTTACATCATTGAAGTTACTGGCAACTCCAAGGTATCATCCCTTGTTAGAAATGAGAGGCACCCAGCAAATGACGGCTGGGCTAAGAAGAACCAAGCCTCCTTGCTCTCTACCAGGGAACGCGCACAAGGGAAGGGATAGGAGGAGTCCCAGATGGGGGTGGGAGCAGGCTTGCCCTTGCCCAGCTAGAATGCAGTGCTCAGGGGTGACCTGTCCCTCCTGGTCCCCCATGTATGATGAAAAGAAGCAATTTACCCTTCTGCCACACCTGTGATCAGGCTGGCATCACTAGACTCATCCTTCATGTGTGTTCTGTGTAGGGTCCCAACATGACCCACCAGTCATGTTCTCTGGCACATAGTAGGAAGAATGTTGTCAAGTCTGTGTGTCTGTATACATGCACACATGTGTACACATATGTGCTGGGGATTTGAACTTGGGACCTTGTGTTTGTATGAAGCCCTGAACCCACTGAATCACCCCCCCCCTTGTCCTTATTTGTTCTTATACTCCATTTGTTCCTCTTCATGTGAAGGCCAGAGACTCAGAAGCAGGTGACTGCTGTGGGTGCTAATGAGTGGCTACCACCTATGGTCACACATCAAATCAGGCTGCTGTGCCCAGGCACACTGACTGTGTGCCTCACCACCACACTGCGGAGGACGGAGACATGGTACAATCGTTAATGTCACTGTCATGCTGGCAGAGCAGATGCAATCATTAGGGGAGCACAGTTCTGAATGACAAATGAAGGTAACTACAAATTAAGAACAGCAAGAGATGAAATGTGATGTTTAGAGAGGCATTTTCTTCCCTGGGTCAAGGAGAAGTGCATGGAGGTCAGTTTCCCATCTTAGGGTCCAGCATCTCCGGCGCAGAGACGTTGCCATTGTGCATTGGAGCTTTTATAGATCTTAGAGAACAAAAATAACCCTGCTGACCTGAACAACGGGGAGCTCACGAACCCCAGACTGATGGCTGGGAAACCAGCTCAGGACCCACCCAGGACCCCTGAACATCAGTTAGGAGGCCTGGGCAGTTCATGGAGCCTCTGACAGTGGAACCAGGATGTATCCTGGTGCACGAAAGGACTTTGGGAGCACATTTCCCATGGAGGGATACTCCCTTAGCCTAGAGACAGGAGGGAGGGCCTAGGCCCTACTCCAAATGACTTGACAGATTTAGATGATCCCTCCTGGAAGGACTCACCCTCCCTGGGGAGTGGGTGGGGAAGGGGAATGGGGAGGGAGGGAAGGAGCATGAAAGGGAGAGGGAACTGAGATGGATACGTAAAATAAGAAATAATAATAATAATAATAAATAAAAACCTATATATGCTCAGTCACAAAAAAAATAAAAATAAAAAATAAAAAAATAACCCTGTCTATGCATCCAGGTAGAGCATCAAGGAGGATTAAAATAACATGACATGCAGGAAAAAAGGAACCCACAGGACAGAAGGAACTAAACCACTTCTTGACTTCTTGTCACTACAGATGGGCAGAGTAAGGTCAGAAGATGCCGTGGCCGCCCTTAAGTCCTTTGTAGGCTGCAAGCTTCTAAGCTTGAGGCCCCAAGAAGTCCTTACTACGTGATTTGACTTTTATGTTCCAGTAACCTTAAACACAGATTTACACTAAATATTTTTGTTATATTCCAATTTTTATGATTCTTAAGCTTTTCTTACCAAAATAAAATTTGGGGGTGGAGGGCAACAAACTGCCAAAGAGTTGACATTTGACATGTGGTGATTCAAGAAAGAAAAAAACACGCTGTCCCTTCACACTAGCCAATGTCTTTATCTGACAAAAATCCATATGCTGTGCGATCACCATGGCAACTAAGTAGGGTTGTAATTGCAAACCTGGAAGGTAATTTTTTTTTCACTCAAATAGTGACATACGTTTAACCTGTCTGAAGTTTCAACAAACCATCTTTTAATGACAAGTGTTTTGAAGGGTCTAATTTAGTTCTGTTTGTTTGGAGCCACATTTCTCCCATTTTTAACTGAATAAACTCATTGTAAAATGGGGCAGGGGAGGCTAGGTAGGAAAAGCCGCAATATTTTCTGACCTCACCTTCTAAAATTATATCTGGTCATTTTTGAGCAACAAAATCTAAATGCGCAAATGTGTCTGTAGAACACGGAGCGCAATCTTCTCAGACTCCATAGAGAGAAGCAAACAAGGCTAGGTAGAAACTGAACTGTACAGAAGGGACCTCAAGCCAAGGCTCCAAGCCCTATTCATCCATTGCCATCAAGAAAACAGTTAACAGGCCTCAGTGAATAGGCATACAATAGCTACACAGCTATTGAGTTATTTCTCAAGTGTGTACTTTGATTGGGTTAAACGTTGCTTCTTTTTATGTGTTGTGCATATGTGGTGTATGTATGTGCATGTGTGTATGTCTGCTTGTGGAAACCAGAGATCAACACTGGGTATCTTCCTCAGTCACATCTCTCCTTATTTACCAAGAAAGTACTCTTTGCTCAACCCAGATTTAGCCAGCTTGGCTGTGCCGACTGACCAGTGAACTCCTGGGAATCAACCCTCTTGTCTCTGCATCCCATTGCTGGGATTTTTACACGGATGCTGGGAATCTGGACTCAGGTCCTCATGCCTGCACAGCAAGCACTCCACCAACTTAATCGTATTCCCACCGCAGCTAGCTTTCTTTACTTCTACTCCATGTTTATTTCTGGGTTTGCTCGTTATATTTCTGGGAAGTAGGGAAGTAAGGTGTGTGGAGTGGAAAATGTTAGACCTTAGTTCTAGTCCAAATAGCAGGTGTCACCCTGAGGGAGTGGTTTGTGGGTACCTGAAACATCACCCTGTAGAAGAAAAGACATGGGAATATAATTCAGAAGACAGGAATTTTGGTTCTTACTAAACTGGTTCCGAATCGTGTGACTTCAACTTGGCCGCATCAAGTACATGACTTGACAGAATAAATTGCATGTCGTCTCTAGCTCATGCTTGGATCTGCTGTGGGACATAGGGGACATCTGAAATGAACCTCCTTACCTGAGGACAAAACACTTCCCAGAGAAGATCTCAGCCTGAAAGAATGACAATGAGACATCCCTGCACAGCGAAGAACAAAGAATCAGTGAAGAGATAGTGAATATAGTATATCTGGTCTCCACCCTTTCCCTTACACCCTTCCCAGCTATATTAGGAACCTTCTTTATGCCCTGGTAGAGCAGACATCATCCATAGAAGAAAACAGAGAACAGAACTTTCTGGGTAGTATGGCTATGCCTCTGGACCTACCAGGGATAACCTTGGCTTCCATACCTGCAGCCTTGCATGATGAGCAACATCCTGGTTTGGACATTAAAGTCTGTGGTTGCTGTTGTGGTTTGATTATGAAGTGTCCCCCCCCCCACAGTCTGCTGTGTTTGAGCCTTGGGTCCCCAACTGTTGGGGTTACTGGGAAGGTTATGGGACATTTGGGAGGTGGAGCCTTGATGAAGGAAGGGCATCATTCCAGGTGGGCTTTGAGGTTCCACAGCCCATCTCTGTTACGGCAGGTTTTCCTACCCGCCGGCCTCCCAGTCCTGCCGCCATGGTCCTGCCGCCACGTGAGCCCCAAATAACACTCAAGAGACTCCATATTTGATACAATCCTGTTGGCCAGTTACCATTATTGTTTATGGGCTAGCTCTGTCTTAATTATTAACCCATTTCTACTTATCTAAGTATTTCCACGTGGCTCATCTTATCCGGGAGCCGTGGCTGGCGTCCTGCTTCCTCCATGCTCACATCTTGACTCCTCCTCACTACTTCCTCTTTCCTCTTCCTGGTCTCCTAGTCCCGCCTATCTTGTTTCCTATTGGCCACAGAGCTTTATTAACCAGTATGAGAAACATATATACAGAATAACATCTCCCATCACATCTCCATTTGATTCTCTCTCTTCTTACTGATTGTGAGTACAGTGGGATTAGCCAGCATGCTGCTCCTTCTCCCGAGCCTTCCCTCACTGTTGTCCCGGTCCTCCCTGCCATGATAGACTTTATCTCTCTGGAACTGTGAAACAAAGCAAACCTTTGTCTTTTAAGTCATTTTTACCTGAGTTTTTGAATCACGCAAACAAAAAAAAAGAGACCAACCAAACCAAAAGAAAGGTTCTCTCCTGGAGCAGCTCAGAAAGTGGAGGACAGCTAAGAGGTGGTGCTCTCAATGATGGAGGACTTGGACTGCATGACGTTCTCCACTGAGGTGGCTGCTGTTGCCTGGGTAGATACACAGTGTGCTAAGTGGACAATGAGGCCAGCTCCAGCCGACAACACAGAATGAGCCTGTGAGCTGTGGCACCAGGGTCGCCATTCAGTTCATAAGAGCAGACACCAGACACGTCAGGGAATCTGGATGAAGACAGATCATGGCTCTGTTTTCTTAAACCATTAGGGCTGTTGCCTACACTTGTCCCAGTTCTGGGGAGTGGCAGGCAGTCAGTGATTATAGCTGCAGGTAGGGTGTGACAATGGCACTGAGTTATTGAACTTTCAGGTGTGGATTCAAGTGGGAGTCTCTCATCTGGCAGTCACCGGGGATGTGTGTCTGGAACCTTCTGCAAGTCCCTCTTCTGTTTCCTTCCAGTCTCCTACCTACAGACCCAACGGGAGCTTTGACTGAGGGGAACCAACACCCCCATCTTCTTTCTGGTTCCTTTTCACGTAGACGTTTGCCTTAAACTTGGGAATATTGCCTTGTGGCTATACAGTTTACTAACAAAACCCAGAAAACAATGTGCAGATATACTGTAGGCTCACTTCCTATCCATAACTATGACTCCAGCTTCATATTTGGATAAAATAAAGGTGAGACATTCAGGAGTTAAATAATAATTAGGTATCCTATTATTTCCAGAACAAGTTACTACAAACTTAAAACAATAGGACTTTACTGTCATTATCCCCTTGCTATGTTGGTTGGGATGTTATCACCTAAAGGTTTCCCCTTGGTTCTTAAAGGAATTCAGCCAAGAGTCATACATAAGTTCCAGTAAGCAAAGAAATCAAAACTATAAAATACAGTCCAGGGAAGTGTCTGAGTTGGTCAAGAGACACAAGGAGGATTAGCGCCTATTGGGGTTTGCTTCATATATTTGTAAGTAGGTTCTTATGGTGCCTTTCCCCTTGTGATTTCATCATTAATTTTCTCCCCTTAGGTATCACTTTTGTCCCATCCCACTGTCCTATGCTTGTACCAGGTAAAGATGTCTTGTAGTTTCTTCTGTGATTGACAGGATGCTAACTGGCGGGCATCCATGGTCCTTGAGAAAGTGCCCTAGTGCTTTTGTTTCTTTTACTGTGACAAAGGGGAGTTTTAAATATCGGGAGTCACAGCTGAGGTTCCCTTGGTTACCTCTTGTTTATCTCCCTTCCCACCTGGTCAAGATGTACCCAATCACAAAAAAAGGTAGTATTATGTCTGCCTTGGCAGCCTCCTCCTTTAAGGTTATGTCTGCCCAGATACTTACTTTAACAAAAAGTTGGGGTGGGTTCATAGCATAAGTTGTTTTCTGGTTTGCATGAGGACAAAACTGAGGTGCTGGGATCCCTGCTCTTCTCTAGGGGTTCTTAGAGCGGAAGATCTGCTTCAAGACTCATTCAGCTCACTGGCATACATCAGTTCCATACGGAGCTATTAGCTAGATGCCTTTCATAGCTTCTTGGAGCTGCCCATGTCCCCCGGCTCATAGCCTCTGTTATGGTCCACTTCATGTGTCAACTTGGTTGAGCAATTGAATGCCCAGATATTTGGTCCACCATGGATCTTGGTCTTAGTTAGGGTTTCTATTGATGTGAAGAGACACCACGACCATGGCAACTCTTATAAAGAAAACATGTATTTAAACAGGCAGCTTACAGTATCAGAGGTTCGCTCCATTATCATGGTGGTGTGCAGACAGACATGGTACAAGCTACATCCTGACCAGTAGGCAACAGAAAATGGATTGTGACACCTAACAAAGCTTAAATATAGGAAACCTCAAAGCCCACCAGCAAAGTGCCTTCCTCCAACAGGGCCACACCTCTGAATACCGCCACTCCCTATTAGCCAATAGGGGCAATTGCACTCAAACTACCACACTCTTGTTGTATCTATAAAGGTGTTTGGGGGTAAGATTTGGTATTTAAGTGAGCAGGTTGAGTAAAGCAGATGACCTCCCTAATGTGTTGAGCCTATCCAATAATATAAGACCCTTAATTGAATAAAAGAGCTGGCCATCCCCCAAGGAAAAGAGAATATCTCTTGACCAATTGCCTGGGAACCAATACATGTGTTTGTTTCCCTGACTCAAAGCTGAAATATTGTCTCCCATAGTATTGAGCCTACTGGACTTTGAACAGTTAACCCTGAGGTGTCCAGTTTTCTAGTTAAATATGCAGATCTTGGAACCTGTTAGCCTCCACAATCTTGCGATCCAACTCCTTATAATAAATTGTATATATCACAATGAAACCTTAACAACGTATTGCTTCAAATCGTTCTCATTTTTCTGTGTTGGGAGTATCCCCACTTTTCTCAGAACATATTAACTGATGTGTATCATAAATGGCTGTTGTGCACTGGAACATTTATTTAAGTTATTACTATCTAACTGCATCCCTGTGTCTGCCTACCTACCATCCTCCCTAAATTCTCCCAAACCCTTCCTTCTCAGCTGTTGCTAACCACTAATCTACTCTCTTTGACATCCATTCTATTGGCGTCCTTGTGTAAGGGATAACATACTTGTCTTCCTGTGCTCAATTTCTTTTACTTAAGCTGATGGTCTCTGGAGCCATCCAGGTTGCCCTGAGTGGTAGGATTTCATTCTTTTGCAGCTCAAAAGTACTCCGTTGTATGTTGGTGCTATGTTGCCTTTGCCTACTTACACCTTGATGGACACCTAGGTAGGTTCTATATCTTGGACATTATGAATAGCGCTACAAAGAGCAAGGGGATGCTGATGTCTCTTTGAGGTTCTGATTCCAGCTCTTACAGACAAATCCATAATTTACATAGTTACAGGAACATATAGTAGATCTATTTCTAGTGTTTTGAGCAACAAGTCTTCAAGATTTTTTAAAAATATCTCATCTTTACACTACGGCTCTACTAACTTCTCATAGGATTTGTAGATTTGTAGGGTTCTGTATTTTTAGCATCTTAGCAAGCATTTATTACACTTCGTCTCTTTGATAGCATCCATTCTAACTGAGATGAGGTGACAGGGCTTTGTAACGTTGATGGGGATTTCTCTGGTGCCCACTGATGAGGCTGAACATTTCTGCAGATGACTGTTGGCCACTTGTGTGTGTTCTTTTGTTCTCACTGTTAAAGCAGTGGCCCATGGCAAGGGAGAAAAGCTGAGGAAGCTGGGAAGATGTAGGAGAAAAGAGGTACCAGGATAGGAATGATGCTGCAGAGAGGTTTTAGTACAGGGAGTGATGTGCAGACTAAAACACACTGAGTGATAATGAATACAGACAAATCAGCATCCTGGTTAACATTCAAGACTTTCTATCATGAAAATACTCACCTTCACCTCACTGGTCATAGATGCCCTCACCCCACACGCACCTTCAGAAGTCACTACCCCCGCTAGACAAGGTACCCTTAGCTGATGTGACGTCAACCAAGTCAGCAAGAGATACTGAAGATGAGAGAGAACAAAGAGGATTAGACCCACATCTCAATATCTACATCCTTTAACTGGAATTGAGCTCGTAAGTTAGAGGCTCAAAAGCAGAGGTCAGTATGGTCTCGGGACAGTTATTAAAATCGAGTTTTCAGCATTCGCATGTCTAGTATTACAAAGTTATTTTGGTAAGAAAGAAAACAATTCTCGTTTCATGCTTGCTGTCATTATAAAAGAAATCACAGCTACAAGTCTAGACTTTATGATTATTTCACAAGGACTTGTCCTTATGAAATAATCATTGTTTCATGTCATCTGTAGTTTATTGATCTGCACTATGCCTGCAATTATTTAGCTAGAGAATGTAAGCCTTTCTTTTCTTTCCAGCACAGAGAAAGATTGTCCTAATCTCCCGAGAATGGAGTAAGCATCTGATATTGGAAACATATTGAACTCACATTTTTTATTTACTAAGATGTTTAAAATATGCGGTGACGTCAGTCTTATTGACTTTCCATAAAGGGACTTTTTCTACTTTTAATTGTCTGTGCTTGTTTTGTTTTCACAATGTAAAAAGGAGGAAGAGCAAGAGGGGGACAGAAAGGTGAATGGAGAAGGTATGGGGATAGGACAGGAGAAATGGGAGAAAGGGACAGGAGAAATGCCTAATAGTTACAGATTTTTATAGTTCTAGCAGGTAGATCGCGTGGGTTAACATATTTATGGCAGTAACGGCAGGGTCACCTGTGTCCCTCAGCCTGAAGGGAAAATTCTTATGTCCTCTAGCCTCAACTTTTAATGATACTTCTATGATTCATTGTCTTATAACGAAATAATTTGGGAGTAGTTCATGGCAGCCGTCGCCGGCATAGATCACTTTTATATGCTCCAAGAATCTCTTCTTTCTAGCTATTTTACAGTTGAAAATGTTAAGTATAGCTCTCAGGTGATAACACACTGCCATCTGTTAATATGGATGGGAAGGCTTACCCTCCCTGACTCAATATTAACCTTTAATGTTTATTTTATTACTTATGCAAGATAATTCAGCGAGCCATATCTCCAGTTGATGAGTGTCAGTTGCAATTCCTCCTTCCTTTGACTGCCCCAAATGACCAGGGTACCAGACAGATCTAGGAAGGTACGAGAAGACACCTGTGCCAGCCTGTTCATCTCACATACATTCCAGACACACTGTAACTTGTTCAAGATATGAATTCTTTTCTCTTTGCATTGTCTTGGATTATTTGCTAGAAGAACCACATTACCTCTTACAGTGTGTCTACAAAGGTCTTCTTAAATGTCTGTTTTCAAAAATAACACACACACACACACACACACACACACACACACGCCTGTGCAAGTGCGGCTTTTCTCTGGGATAGAAATGTCTCTGTCATCTTCTAGAAGTGTGAAGTTGGCATTCTAACCCATCTGAAGTTTGTTTGGTGCTCGTGGTTTGGGCTAAGGATCCAAGTCCCCATTTTAAACAAGCAGCTCAAATGCCATGCTTTACTACATATTCACAACACCCTGTCAGAGTCAAGTCCTGGCTCCCAGCCATACACCCTGCCCCACATAGCATACAATCTTAATCTTTATGCTTCATAGCAACCTCTGCTTTCCAGCAAGTTTAATTCCTCACCCACTGTCTTCTTCTCTTTAGGAAGCATATTGAGTATCCCTCCCTCGTTGTGCCTCCATATACATTTTAAGGCAGGTTAATTTTATTCCATAAAAACCACCCATAATGAAACAGATGAAACATGCTAGGGCTTGTATGAACTATTTGGTTGAAGTTGAATTGATTGGTGTAATATATCACAAATTAGCATCGTTATAATTTTGAGTCATGCTATTTCTGAATATCAGTTTGGAGATGAAAAATATTCTTTCAAGTTCTTCAATAAAATTTTCTAATTTTTCTATGAAACAAGAGTAGAGTAGCTGGATTTATTCTTGGAAATTTTTTGTTTTAATGTTATTATAAATCACATCTTTTAAGTTTTAAATGTTCTGATGCTTAGAAGAAACTTAGCTTATTTCTGCCTGTAGGCAGCTCTAATTCCCAGATACGCCACTAAGTTTTCCTAATGAGTGTAATATTTATCCAAAAATTCTGGTTTTTTTTAATCTGTTATCATCAGCTACTAATGGGAGGTTTCTAAAATTGTTTTTCTTTATATTTTTATGTTTTTGTGCTATTTCTATTTCCAGTACCATATAGGGGTTTGCATTTGTATATGCATGCATATACATGGATGTGTATGCGTATTGTGTCTGTGCATGTATATGTGTGCTCTGTGATTGTGTGCAAGTGTGTGTGTCCTTGTGTGCACATTCGTGAGGAGTTCAGAGGTTGACATAGACTTCCTTCCTCAGTCCCTCTTTACCTTATGCTTTAAACAATGTTTTCGCCAAACTTGGGAAACCTGTTCAGCTAGACTACATGACCAACAAGGCCTGGCGATGCTCCTTTCTTCTTCCCTCATTCCTCAGCACCAGGATTACATGTGAGTACCACCATGCCTGGTGTTTTACAGAGGTGCTGGAGGGTTGAGATTTTAGACCAGCACAGCAAGCATATTAGCACAGCAAGCATATTATCCACTAAGATATCTGCACAGCTCCCATATTTATGGAAATTAATGCATCACTTTCTGATGTTTTTATTCTTCAAGAGGATGCTTTAATATACCTCATTGGGAATAATGCATATTTTTGTAACTACTCTTAGTTGATGTCATCTCCATTTTGCTAAAGATTTTAATTTCACCCTATACATTTTTGTGAAGGAATTGTGACCGTCACATTTGTTTTTATCCTTGTTCTGCCAAGGTGATGGGAGGTATTAAAATGGATTGTCTTGCATTCAACTCTTGTGCACACCTGAGATAATCCAACTTGTTTGTCACTTAAATTCTTTTCTAGAGATGCTCTAGCGAATTGTTGTATCTGGTTTGTCCTAATGGCACTGGGAACCAAGGTACTCTAGTGAAAAGACCCAACATAATAGAATATGGGAGGCAGACAACATTCTTCCTAGGAGCACTCTGGACCAAGTCAGTGCCTGGCAACAGGGAGCAGCTTGGTGAATTTGGTACCAGGCTTGCAAATTGCCCTAAGCAACCATTTGAAAGACAGCCAGAAAGTCTAGAACATTTTTCTTAAAAATATGACCAGGGAATTACCTTCATTTCCTTTGAATTTCATTTACTGATGAATCAAAGCTGATTCCTTGGCCACAAATAACTGAGGAGAAAGTGAGAAGGTATTTCCTTTGAAGAAAGTAGCCATGAGCCTGGGCTATATAAAACAGTATCTCAGGCTGGCCTCTCCTTCACTAAGTAACTGAGGATGACCTTGAACTTCTGATTTTCCATTGCCCAGCTCATAGGTGCTGGGATCACAGTGGTGTAGCACTGCAGCTGGGGTTACGTAGTGCTGGGTACAAAACAGGGTGTAGGATAAGCTAGCACTCCCATCAACTGAACTGCATCCCTTGCCTCCCTGTGGATTTCTGTCACTAACAAAACCACATAACACCGGAAACGGAGAGAAAATTAATTCCCGATATTTGCAGGCACGAGAAAGCCTGTGCTATGATTTCGTTTTGTTCTCCCCTTGCCTCTTTTTTGAATTGAGATCATGTTGTCTCCCCTCCCACAAAAACCGAGTCTGAAAAATAGTTTCCCTTTTAGTATTCTTTGGTGTAATTCAGATAATTTTAAATTTTTTTTTCTTTTTACATAACTTGGGGGTAATAAATACCACCTGGTGTTTCCTTTTAGAAATATTTTTATTTAATGATTCCAAATGTTCACAAAATATGGTACTATTCAGCCTTTCTGTTTATTCTTAAGTTGGTTTGGAGTGGAAATTTTCAAGTAGTTTGTCTACTATTATGAGGTTATAATAATCTCTTGCTACATTTTTTAATTCTTTTCAGCATTAAAATGCCTTTCATCCTTTTCTTGTGGTTGTAATTTAATTACCTTTCCCTTCTCTCTCTCTCTTTCAAGCTTTTTTTTTGTTTCTAAATGACTTTATGAATTTAATGTTTCTGTCCAAGAATAACTTTTGTTTGTGTTAGCTTTCTTCCTTGTATGTTTGCTTTTTATTCCAATCATCTGGCCTCGTTTCCTTCTTCCTTCTGTTTCATTTGCTTTTGTTCTAACAGTATTCTAACTGTTATGTGGATGGGATGTGCTTGTGTGTGCACGTGCATGCGTGCGTGTGTGCATGCGTGTGTGTAGGCCAGATGTCCACACTGGGAATCTTCCTTAGTTATTCTTCTTATCATTTGAGACAGGGCTCTTACTGATTGGCTAGACTGGTGACCCACTTATCTGCAACTTCCCTGAGCTAGGATTATAGATAGATGTGACGACACTTAGCTAGTTTACATTCATAATGAGGATCCGAACCCAGATCCCCAAGGTTGTATGGCAGTTTCCTAACTGCCTGAGTCATCTCTCCAGCTCCATGGTTTCTATACTAATATTTTATTTTAGAGAGAATTCTTCTATAGACACTACCTTTGCATCATAAGTGTTGTTTTGCCTTTTAAAAGGAGAAAAATAGAAGATGTACATCACTACTTCCCAGACTTTTGGCTCAGATGGGGTGAAAACATCCGTATACCTGTTGTTAACTGTAAAAGCAAACAGGAAAGATAGACTGACATTTGCTTTTGACGAGCTGATTCCCTACTGCTCACAATGAGAATTTAAATGGGAATATCTCTGTAGGGATGACGTAGCCCTTAAAGGATCTTGAAATTCTTTTCCCTAAATATAATTCTTTCTTTCTGAAGCATGTTAGCAGTCTCCACACTTTATTCTTTTTTGCAAAGTCAGCTAGGTTTGGATGGGACAAAAACAAACACCGACAGGAAAAAAAAATACAAATAACTCTTTGTATTTCATTTAAGTTCCATAATTCCCAAGACAAAGAGTTTCCAAGGACTAACCCAGAAACCTTTAAAGACATGATCTGACTGGGTGACCTCTATCTCAGAAAGGTGATGACATAAGAATTACAAATAAGTCTGGAATTTGTCCTAGCGAGTTTGGGATTCTCTCATGGTATGTGAGTAAAGCTGTCTCAGAACAACAGATTGAGGATCCAACGAATGAATGAGTACATTCGTACCAGGAAGGACAAGAGAGAGCCCAGTGAGGATGGATTAGATGTGGGGCTGCAGTGCATTTTTATCATTTCCAATAGATCATGCCCGTGAGTATTATGTATAATCTGAGTAGGTGCCCGTAAGTCCTTAGATGTAGGTGTCTATTTGCCTGTATATCTGTATCACGTGTAGATATTTTTCTAGTATTTCATAGAGGCAAAGAGAGGAGAGAGAGAAAGAGAGAGAGAGAGAGAGAGAGAGAGAGAGAGAGAGAGAGAGAGGAGAGAGAGAGAGAGAGAGAGAGGAGAGAGAGAGAGAGAGAGAGAGAGAGAGAGAGAGAGAGAGACATCTCTCTTGGGCATCTTTTTACTTTTGAAACAGTCTCCAAGTGGCCTGGAACTCTTTTTTGTTTTTTAGGCTTTATTGGTTGGCCAGACAAGTCCCAGGGATCTGACCATGTCTCCTTCCCTAAGCCCCATCACTTATTTATCCTGGCTTTTCTCCTGTGTGGATTCTGGAGCTTGCACTCACATCTTCCATGTTAGCCAGACCGCCACTTGGCCAAACGAGCTACCTCCTCATCCATGATACCTCAGTTGCTCTAACATCACGTGACACCGGAGACTCAGATGTGAATGCCCTGCCTCGCTAAAAAGGAAGCAAGGCTGAGCTCTGGTTTTCAATATCTTCCGATGTCTGTGGTTTGCCTGTCCAAGACATTGTCACTAGGTCTAGGTTGACACATTAATCTAGAGTCCCAGGGAAGACAGCACTGGTGGTACGTTTCCCTCATTTGTGTGAGGAAAACAGTGGCCAGAATTTTCATTTTGTTTCTCATGCAATGACCTGTGACGGTTTTAGCTGATTTATTAAAGATGTATTGTCATTGTACGTAGATGGGTGTCTTGCTGGCATGCATGTTAAACATATTCATTCATACAGTGATCACAAAGGCCAGAAGAGGGCATCATAGCCCATGAAACTGGAGTTACAAGCACATGGTCCTGAGCAGCATGGCAGCTAGGAATGCAACCTAGGTCCTGGGGAAGGATGGCCAACGTTCTTAACCATGGAGCTATCTCCCCAGGCTGCAGCCTGTGGTTTTCTCAAGGCAAATGCCTAATCTTGGAAATTTACCGTAACTCCAGTTTCTCTGACATGTGCAGACTGAGTTTTACCAATTGAAATAGATTCCTTTGTGTTAACTAATACTCCTCAGCATCATCGGGTAACATAGCCCAACGACTTTCCATGCCGCCAAGTCTCTAACAAGAGTGGGTTACCCACTGAAAGATTCTACCACATTGACAAGTGTTTTCATCTGGACCACAGCAGGGCGGATAACTTCTTGCTCTTACAAGTTGAGCTTGTGTTAACATTCCTGTCATTCATCTTTACTTAAAACCTTCCATTGTTTGCCTAGGCTAAATCCCCAGAAGTAAAACTGTAAGGTCACAGGGTAGGCATAGTTTTAAGGCATGATGTAGTCTATCCACATCAAGAGTTCTGCCTTCTAGCTGTGGCTATGGAAATACAGCACGGGAATTTAAATGATCCTCTGATTAATTGATAATAAAAATACTTTCACCAGATTTGTTATCTATCCCTTTCTTAGGCTGAACTTTATGAGGGACGTATTATAACATTCTCAATATTATGCCAACTTAACGATCTTGCAAAATCTGCAGGCTCCCTACACCCCTTCACTGCACAGAAATTTAATATCAGAAAATTACATAGTATCTCGATTACTGACATCTCTTTGCTTTGACAAAACCCAGCCATCACATGCTGACTAGTAGTAGTATTCGCATAAATACTCTGCTAAATAGCAATGTCATGATAAATGAGCTATTTTTCTATTTTTTATCTCTTTGATTTATTCTTTGTCCACTGACTTAGTGGTGGCCAGTCATGGGTCCCCCATGGCTAATGGGCATTACTGTAGGGTCAACTCCCTTTTTTTTTTTTACCACTAATTGTGCTTAGATTTAATCACGTGGGAATATCCTGGTATAATTTATACCAGATATTTATTGAAATATTGATCCTATAAAGTAAAATGGATCATTTATTTGCATTTAATAGGGAATTTTTATTCAGTGGATTTCTTGCTGTCTCAAAGTTAAAACCCACTCACTGCCTGGGTCCCCCCACTCTCTTGAGCTTTCTGTGTAGAATTGTTCTATGTATAGAGCTCAGCAGCAGGCAGCAGGCCAGCTAGTGTGTACTTGAAAAGGCTATTTCTTCTCCTCCATGAACAGAAAGCTATGTAAGCATCTGTAACACTTCCACAAGCTAACATCTGTCAACGGTGCCAGGTACAGCTTCATCAGCTGGGAACTAAAACCCATTCATAGTGCACCTGTTTGTAAACGTCGGTCATTGTGACTGTTCCAACTGTCCAGAGAAAAGGCAGGGACAGAGTGTAGAAGCCAGCCCCAGGGTTAGGCTGACATTTAAACGTCACAAAGATGTGATGATTGCACAAAAGCCACTTTTCTGAGAGAAAGCTGGGGAGATTGGGTGTAAAGCCACCACGAATCTTTACTGATCTTTTCACATCTTAACTTTTCTCAAATGCTGGGTGGCTTTTCCTGGCTGTTTGTGTCAAAGGGAAGACTTTCCACAAAGATTTCATGTTGATTTTCCTCATAGATTTAAGCCTAACAATATACAGACTATTGACTTCAGACAATCGATTCTATAAAAACTGACTCCGGGACAGGAGGCCGATGATGATGGTCCTTAATTTAATATGAAATTGCACACAGATTCATGATGTCTATGGGATCTATAAAAATAAAGCAGCGACAAATGCAGCCACTGAGAGCACAGTGTTAGCAGGTGGGCTTCTGCCTGTAGTTTTGAAAGCTTGCCGCATTATTTATATAGTGGTACATCTTTATTATCGAGTTGAAGCTCGGGTTTTTTTGTTTTATTATTCTTTGAATGCAACTAAATCATAATGTTCAAGGCAAGCACACAGAACAGATTGAAGTAATATTTAAGAATTAGAATAAGCCCTAAGGCTACGCTGGAGGGCTTGTTTAAATAGCTGATTTGGAGCTGGGGAAATGGTTCAGCTGTACTAGCATCAAGGCTTGATTTCAAATGTTCAACACCCTGTTAAAGGGCAGGCATGGTAATGCCCAATGCCACAGGATCCAGATCCAATAACCCCAGTAATAGAGCCAGAGAAATACAGATGGCAAGGATTTTCTAGTCAGTTAATCTAGCCTACATGGCAATCTCTAGGATCAATGAGAGAGACCCTGCCTCAGAAAGTTAGATGGAAAGAAGAGAAACAGAAGGCACCAACACACACCTCTGACCTCAATACACGTGCACACACACACACACACACACACACACCAACATCAACCTCTGACCTCAATACACACACACACACACACACACACACACACACATCAACATCAACCAACCTCCGGCTTCAATAGACACACACACACACACACACACACAGAGAGAGAAGAGAGAGAGAGAGAGAGAGAGAGAGAGAGAGAGAGAGAGAGAGAGAGAGAGAGAGAGAAAGAGAGAGAGAGAGAGAGAGAGAGTAGTCTTGAGGTGCTATCTTCAAGGATCTAATCAGGGATGTCATGAAGTTAGTGCCAAGGGTCTGGTTTACCAATAAGTATCCCAAAAGATTCTGAATTGTATGTTCCACAACAGGAAAACAGTATTTAAAAAGTACAATATTAAATTTTAAATGAAGGGAATAAAAATCAGTTTGGGGCAAATAGTTCAGTGGTGGAGTCTTGTCCAGCATGAGCACAGTCCTGGGTTGAATCACACAGAGATAGTGTAAATGCAGGATCTTGTGTTGCTGAGTTAACTTTTCTTTTAATTGTGGTGTATTTGGAGTCTCGGTTCCTATAAATACAGGCAGGAATGCTACAGGAAATACTCAGCAGTGACATTGCTGTTGTCATGCTGCCTTTGCCTTGTATATCTTCACTCTCCCCTATGAATGAGGGATGGAGAGAGGACAGAACCTTTCTGCCACCTAAAATCACTGAACACCAAACAAACTGTCCCGTGGCTACTTGGCTAATCCCAGCTGGTGTCATAGTCAACACTAAAGCTTAAATGTGTATTAAGCTTTAAAATCAGGCCATGGTAAGTCTCAAAAACTTTGAGGCTCAGACAGGGACACAGTCATATTCCATGCAAGCTAACCCTGAAAGATGTGACCCTCTAGGCTGCTGGGAAATGAAGTTTCACAGCTTGGGTTGGCACTTGTGTACTCTGGGTCTTGAAACCTTTCAACAGAAGTCTTTCCACACTTACCATCTGTCTGCCCTGTCTCTCCTGTGCTTGGGACAAAACCTGCTGCCTGCAATACCCCACTCTCTGGGGCACCGACAAGTGGGTCGCTCTTTTCCCTTGCTGTGGTTTTCATGTGAAATGTAAAGCCAGGGCCGTTGCTGCTCTCCTATAAGGCCTCAAGAAATGTGTCCTGTATTTCCTCCTTCCCTTCTCTTCATTCCAGGCTCCGCAGCACAGTTCTATGGTGACAATGGCTCCGCTGATCTTTCATCTTTGCCTCTATTGCTTAGTGTCCCTGGAAACCTTCAAAAGGCTACTAGGCCTAGCAGCACAATATTTATTAGTGTAGCACCATGACCGTTGGGCCTCTTTTATAAGATGCTCTTAACTTTAGTTCTTTGCAAACTTCCAGATTTGTTGTGGAAATTGAGTAAGATTAACGCACAGTAAATTTGAGATGATAAAGAACTTTGGTAAAGATAGATTTAGCTTGTTTGTGGTGCCCTCTGTAGGTCTGGAGGTTGTGGGACCTAATTCACTTTCCCAATTTTTCCTATAGTTTTAAGGCATTTTCCTTAAGGCTTCTGTATGTGCCATTTGTTTTTATTTGTAGATTTAAGCTTTGTATTTAGCATTGGTAGCGTGCTGTGAATAGGTTTGAATTGTCAACTTGATCCAGTCTAGAATCAGCTGGGAAAATGTCTCAATGAAGGACTGCCTGGATCAGGTTGATCTGAGCACACATCTCTAAGAGCAGCGATACGGGAACACTGCCCATTGTAGGTGGTACCATCCCCTGGGCTCAGGTCCTGAACAGTATAAGAATGGAGAGGGTGTGCACCGATACGTTTCTCTCTGGTTTAGAAAGTGTGTGTGATTATGACAAGCTGCCTCAGGTGGCTGCTGCTTTGGGTCCCCCACAATGATATACTATGACCTGGAATTGCAAACTAAAAGAAACCCATTCTCCACCAAACTATTTTGTCAGGGTGTTTCATCACAGGCAGTAAGAAGGAAGTAAGGACATGTTCTAAGACCCCTTTATTTTCACCGCCCCATCTTCCTTGGCAGAGAAACAGAGCCTGTGTTGAAAGCTGCTTTGTGAGGTCACCATATGCATGGAGTTCTTGGGATAGTCCTTGGAAGCTGCATGATGACCTCCACCCCTATGATGATGCTAGGGCTTCAGGAAAAGGTACCGAGAGACATTGATGTAGCTCAGTGGTAGATTGCTTATACAGCTCCCACAATGCTTCAGATTTGATCCACAGCACCAGCTTTGTGGGAGGGGGAAAAAGCATACAAACTGTCCCATTTCTAGCAGGCAGAAGTAGTTTCTCATCCCTATACCCCTCTAGAAACAGTAGCTGCAGTTGGCAGGTCAAGTGTGCAAAAGATTGAGGGACTATTTGCAGAAGTGAACAGCTCTATCCACCCTGCTTGGGTGATGAAAGGTATGCCATGCTTTGCTAACTGCAAGATACTGAGACTAGCTCTGAAGGAAAGGGAATTCTTTTATGTCAAGTCTACCGCATTCTGCTGATGGCCTGACAGTTCCTATCATCTACCTTGAAATGATTTGAATTGTTGAGAATCCTTGACAGTAGACCTCGAAAAATGGTCCAGGAATCAAAATGTTGATGAAGTCGTATGGTGCCCATCTGCTTTTTGCCATGGAAGGTGCCCCTCCGGGGTGACTGACCCACTGCCCTCTATTGAGAGCAGCCTCTCTTGGACAAAGAAACCTTGGATTTTTGTTGTTGTTTTCTTGTCTTTTTTTTTTCCCCTATAGATGCGTAAATGCTTCAAGACAAAGAAACCAAATCAGACCCCCATCAAGCACAGATTTCCTGCTATAATCTATCCACAGCACAGAAGTGAGAAAGAACTCTTCCAGTAATACATGCCCTTACAGCTTAAAAAGTAATAATTTTGTTTTCTTGCTAGAGTTTTCCTTCTTTAGTTCCTAAACTTGAATGCTGTTCAGATTTGCAGGGGGAGGGTTGGATTTATGTCCATATGCTTAATAAGTCTGGCTACCTGCTTTCCTGAAACCCAGAAAAACATTCTGGTAAGATGCTGGGACACAATGAAGGTAAAGTTTCTTCTCTCGTTAAGAAACATGCATGAGCACTTCAGGCTTTCGGCTATGAACAAACCCCTTAATTGGTTTTCATTATTAGTGTTTGGTTCAGCTGTGGATTTTTTCCTCCTGGAAGCCTGTGTAGTACTATATTCTTGGATGAAATGAAGTGCTAGGGAAAAGTTATAAATTTATGACTGAGGGATGTAAAAATCAGCCATAAATACAGGCCAGCTTCTAGAAGGTCATGTCAAGACATTGCCTCTATTTATATTTTCATTGTTGTGTGAAGATTTAGCCACACATCTTGTTCATTTTAGTGAATGCAATGCCCCCTTCATTGCTATAGGAACCTCAAGACTAGATGGTATGAAACTCTGCGTGCACTCTGTGCAAACACAGGCTACAGCTGTTTTCTACATACTCGATGTTTTTGTCTACTCTCTAGTGTCCTCATTGCCCTTAGGTCAATGACACTGGAGGCCAGATCACCTCAATGTTGTCTCCTTCATTCAAAACTCTATCTGAATGAGGCAAACTCTGCTTTCCTCTTTCCCAATCCTGCCGTATGCATCAGATGTGGTCAGAAGCTTTTCAAGTGCTAGGATCATAGGCCTACTCATCTTGCCCAGCTCATCTGTTTTGATTAAAGTATACAAAGACATCCCTATAAACTTTCAATGGCCAAATCAGAGTCCAGGTGTAAACAGTTAGGTAATTATAGCATGCAGGAAAAAAATTTAAACAAATATTTGCTATTTTTAATAACGTGTGTGTGTGTGTGTGTGTGTGTGTGTGTGTGTGTGTGTGTGTGTGTGTGTGTGTCATTGGGAATGTTTTCGTGTATGTGTGTGTCAGGTCCTTTGGGAGCTTGAGTTACAGGTGGTTGTAAACCACCTGACATGGTGCATGCTATAAGCTACTGAGCTATCTCTCTAGCCTTGTATACAAAATTTTTGTTTAAAGAACCTCAAATATTACGTAGGAAAATTTACATAGGTAAATTTTCTGCTATTTTTCTTCTTGGTCTTAGAAAAAGACCACTTAATATATTCTAAGACCTGGTATATGAAAAGTTTGAGGGCATCAATTAGCTTTAGGGCTAACTATAAATAACCTTGGTTGAAGAAGTTACAGCTTGAACATAACTTAAGTAGAATAAGTTCTAAGTTAAAAAAATAAGAAACCTACCCCTTAAAATTAAATAACATCGTTGTTACTATGATTATTCTTATTCCATGAGTAGACGGCCTATGTTACAAGAAGCCTAATGGTTCTAGAGTAATTCAGACAGTAATCCAGCAGGAAGCTATCACCCAAGATTGCCCATTCATGCCCCTTGTGCATCAGGCTATAGGGGAGCTGAAAGAGTCTGCCATCCCAGCCTGGAGCTATACTGACACCAGGCTTGAAACACAGATGGCTCCTGTATGCACTCCTTTTCAATGGAAGACTTTGCTACTCCCTGAGGTTCTGAAGAGACTTATTGAAAATATTCAGTATATTCCTAATTTGAAGAGGTTGGGGCTACCTTTTTCTGTGAAGCTTCTGCTCTCAGAAATCTTGCTTAGGAGCCAGGCGGTAGTGGTGCATGCCTTTAATGACAGCACTCAAGAGGCAGAGGCAGGTGGACCTCTGTGAGCTTGAGGCCAGCCTGGTCTACTGAGTGAGTTCTAGGACAGGCTCCAAAGCCACAGAGAAACCCAGTTTTGGAAGACAAAACAAAATGAAAATACAAAAAGAAATCATGCTTAGGGCTGAAGGGGTCGCTCAGCCGTTAAAGATTAGGCTCACAAGAAATAACTTGCTTATTACATAGCATATGATATCACAACATGCTATGCCATATACTATGTTATAGGATAGGATTTAACCAGCTTGCAGAGCATAGTAATGCAATGATATGAATCTGAAGCTGTAAAATATTTAAGGCAACTTGTAGTAAGAGAGAGGGCTCGGCGGTTAATAGCAATGGCTGCTCTTACAGAAGACTAATATTTAATTCCTAGCACCCACAAGATGGTTCACAACCATCCTTAACTCCAGTTTCCAGAGATCTAATGCCCTCTTCTGACTTCTGCCAGCACCAGACATACATGTGGTATACATACGTGGGCAGACGAAACACTCAAACACATAAATAAAACAACTATTTAAGGTTCTTTAGAACTTTCAGAGATGCAAACACACTGCTCGTCCACCCTAGCACCTGGCTTTGACCTTGGTAGTAAATGCATATAGAGTCAATCATGTAACCATCAAAAGAACTAGGCTATGAACCAAGCTGACACTACTCTGAAGACTTGACGATGCTTCTAAGCTGGATACTCCCTGTTGTCATTACTTTCACAAGTGGACGAGTATGTTGAAAAGAAAAGCGGTCACACTGTGTGCCATTATGACAGAAAGGTTAGTCTCATCTCCCGTGATTCTAGGGACAGGTGAGCATTCTACAAGCTGCTCTCCCTCGACAGCAGAAGGCCTTTCATAGCAGGTAACTCTCACTGAATTCACTCATGTGTATAATTTCCTTTTTTTTTTTTTTTTGGCACAATTGCGTAGAACAGTCCAGCAGTTCCTCACTCTTAACCTCCTAGGATCATTCCTGATTGTGGTACCAGCCCCTTCAAGGAAAAGAGAGCGGTATGCACAAAGCCTTTGCCTGCGATGCTCACCCCAGCGTGCTCAAAGCCTTTGCCTGGGATGCTCACCCCAAGTCACCTTTCCTTTGCTCCAGACAGTCTGAGGAAGCCTCCACAGCATTTTGCATAATTACCCTTTGCAATGTGCTAGTCAGAGACCTTGTATGAAATGAAACTGGAAACTCGTTTCCTCCTTGGATTTCTTTGCTCCTGGGGAACTCTACTTTAAACTATTTTTTTTTTAATTAGACGGTCTATTTCGGGAGTTTCTGAAATTCCACATCTTGGAGTGTCTGGTGGTTTTCAGGGCACACAGAGATGGATGCAGAGCTGAACGAACACACAGACTCCTGCAAACATCCCTGCACATTCCGTTGACCCAGTGAAGACCTACTGATTTCCTGGTCAGCTGGGTCTTTTCTAACCGGACTGCCAGTCATACAAAAGCCAAGGCTTGTGTGCAGGGTAAGCGTCCACCAGAGACTAATACAAAGAGATCCCCGCGCTGTTTCCCCGCAACCTACACAAACTTGAAGGCTTCACCCTAGCTCTTTAGATCATCTGCAACACCCTTGGTCCTCGCTATCCTTAACTTGTTTTCTTTGTCTCTGGGACCTCTTTGAACGGCAAGCACTCTGCCACAGGCATTTCCAAGAGGTTAAGACAGGGTAACGGGCTTAACAACTATTTTATTAGAGAGAATGAATGGAAAGGGTACACTGAGAAATTCCAGGAAAAGTTTGTTGTATGATTGCAAATGCTGTAGAGTAACGGCACAATAGCCTGCGTTTAAAAAAGATCGGTCCTTTGTGGACAATGTTATTAGTGAAGTCCTTGAAGCAAGTGGTGGGAAATGACTTTTTCATTACTGCAAAGGCAATATTAAAGGGCCATGAAATTCAAAGCCCCTGGTTTTATCACAAACATTTTTATGTCAGGATTTACACATTTTCCTACTTGGCATGCCTCTAACCACTGTAGTTTTATAGGACAGGGCTGCTGTAATTGGCCTGGATCAATTATTAAGGGATAAGCATCCATTTAAGTTGTATGTAAATGGAGGATATTCGCATCAGATAAGAAGGAAGTATGAATATGATTAAGTGTGTGAAATGCGTAATCTGTGTTGAGAGTATGCCTTAAACCTATTAAGACGATGAACTGGGATTATTTGTTAGAATATAAACTGTCACAAAAAAATATCCTTCTGCCTATTCACTCCCCCTACTCCATGTCACTGAGCAAAAGTAAAATGTCTCGTACATATTTTTTATAATTTTAGTGTGATCGTAGGGGAGTTTCATGTAGATGATCATGCTGAGACTATATCAGTTAGAAATGAGAAGAAAGAAACAGAGGGTAAATAACACAGTAGCCAGAAGCATCAGCACATCTCTGTCCCCAGAGCTAACTATCCTGTTCCTGGAACTCACCATGTGCCACTGTTAGGGTTCATATTCTGGTAGCGCCAATGTAACCATAACAAACTTAGTACTTAGGAGCTTAGCAATTGTGTGTGGTCATCAATTTGTAAGTATGAAAAGTGTAAAACCATGAGCCAGTGAGATGGCTCAGCTGGTAAAGGTGTTTGCCATCGAGCCTGATGACCTGAATTCAATCCCTAGGACCCACAGGGAGAAATGGGAGAGCTGATTTCCTAAAGCTGTCCTGTGACTTCTCACAAGCATGGTGCTACATGCTCCCCTAGATAGAGAGACATAGATAGATGATCGATAGATAGATCAATAGAGAGATAGATCAATAGATAGATAGATAGATAGATGATAGATAGATGATAGATAGATGATAGATAGATAGATGATAGATAGATAGATAGATAGATGATAGATAGATGATAGATAGATAGATAGATAGATAGATAGATAGATAATAGATAGATAGATAGATAGATAGATAGATAGATAGATAGATAGATAGATTGATAGATAGATGTCTAAAACTTAAAGAAGCTCTTAAAACCTGTGTAACAACAATGTGCAAGTTTAAAGTATTTATTTACTGAAGGAAGACTAGAATACCTCAAGAGACCAAGCTCAAGTTTTTAATTCTAATATTTGCTTAAAGAAAGCAAAATTGGCACAAATATTATCTCATTGTTTTCATATATAACTTTTTTAATATATTTTATTTTCATGAGGCCACTCCCCTGCCCATGCCTCCACAAGACAGATAAGAAATGGTAACTTTTCTCCCATGCTCCTAGCTTCCAGACTAACTCACCCGCACCTAAGATTCATCCCTTTTATTACCCATTCATTTTCATTGTTATTCATGGCTCATTATTTGGGCATGCAACTGCTTATTTCTGTATTATTGATGATACAGAAGTAATTTCTGTAACAAAACTTCTTCATAAATATACTTATAAAATTATAAAACATAAAGATGGCTACTATGTATCTCAAAGATCAGAGTCCACATTATCAGCTAGAATTTCTGTGAAGTCTTTTTTTTTCTTTTCTTTTTTATTTGATAATTTTTCATTTAAATTTGAAACAAGCTTGTTTTATATGTCAATCCCAGTTTCTTCACCCTCCCATCCTTCCCTGTCCCCCTCACCAACCTCTATCCCATCCTCTTTCTTCTCCCCAGGGAGGGCACATATGTAGAAACACTTAGATAGATAGAAATGGGTTAATATTTAAGACAGAGCTAGCCAATAAGAAATGCTAGTAACTGGCCAACAGTTTCATAATAAATACAGAGTCTCTGTGTGTTATTTGAGACTGATGCAGCTCTGGGACCAGGCTGGTGGGAAACTGCTCGTAACACTCATTGGTTTACCAAGTTGGACATCATTGACATCCTCCCATTGGTCTGATGTTAGTTCCCCGTCTGGGATGAATCTCTGTTTGTTCACATCTCCCTGGTCATAGTGTCAGATGGCCAGTTCCCTCACCACCACCATCCCAGCCTGCATCTCCTGTTTGCTCTTTGATGATGTCCATTCTGACTATAGTAAGGCAGAATCTCAGTGTGGCTTTTATTTGGATTTACTGAGTGGCTAAGGATAGTAAGCATTGTGCATATATTTATTGGTGTTTTATACATCTTTTCAGAATTGTTTGTTTAGTTCATTTGTCCATGTATTGATTAGAGTACTGAGGGTTGTCTTGTGTTGTTTTGGTCTGTTATGTCTCCTACATATTTATTCCCTTACAGATACTGATAAGGATTTTCTACTATTCTGCAGACTATTTCCTTGTTCTCTCTGTTCCTTTATTTTATAGAACATGTTGAATCTCATGCATCCTACCAATTATTGTTATTATTTCCTAAGCAATTGTAGTCTTTTCCAGAAAATTCTTATCGATACCCATAACTTGAGATATTTACTCTGCTTTCCTTTGGCAGCCTCAAAGTTTTGGATCTGACATTAAAGTCTTTTCTTCATTTTGAGTTGAATTGTATGTGGGGGGAAAAATAGGAATCTAAATTTATTATTTTCAATGTGTATTCGGTTTTCCCAGAATCACTTGTTGAAGAGGCTGTTTTGTTTTGTTTTGTCTTTCCAACATCCTTTTTTGCCTTTTGTCATCTTTATTGATTAGACAGCTCCAGTCACGTGACTTCTGGTTCTATGTTCTATTCCATTGTTCTGTGTGTCTGTTTCCACACAAGTAACCTACTAGTTCTATTATTATGGTTGTATAGTAAAACAGGTATTGTGATATCTCCAATATTATACCTTTATATTAAGGTGTTTATTTTTTTTAATCAACCATCTAGGGTCTTTTGTGCTTCCATAAAAATTTTAGAATATCTGTGAAGTTATCATGAGAATTTCAATAGGGGTTCCATTAAATCTACAGGTAGCTTTTGTTAATACATCCATCGTTAAAGTATTAATTATCCTAACTCACAAACATGGGAAATATCTCAATATATCAATGGCTTCATCAATTTCTTACTTAATAATTTAAAATTTATAATGTGGATGTCTCTCTACACCTTAGTTAAGTTTATTCTAAGGGTAGATTTTGTTGTTGTGTGTTTGTTTTTATGGCTGCTGCTGCTATATGGTTTTGAGTTATTGTGTATGTAATTGTTTCATTAATTTTATTCACAGTGTGTTTGTTATTGGTATATATTAAAACTACTGATCATTTATATGTTGGTTTTTATATCCTAGTACTTTTCTGAAAGTCTTCATGAGATCTTAGAGATTTCTGGTGAAGCCTTTACAGCCTTTTGTTTGTGTCATCTAAAAATAGGGATAATTTGACATCTTCCTTCTATGTTTATATTCTTTTGTTTCATTCTCTTTTCATACTGCTCTGTATAAAATTTCAAGGACTATATTTAAAAGAATAGAAAAAACAAACACCCTTGCCTCAATCATGATTTTATAAGAAATATTTTCAATATTTTCCATTTAGTATTTTGTATTTCCTAAATTATTGGGAGGGATACTTTCAAAGTATTCCATAATGAGTCCCTGGATTTGATTGGTGTTTAAGAAACTCCTATTTCATCTCTAATATTAGAAATTCAGGTCTTCTCTCTCTTTTTGTTTAATTTAGCTATTTGTTGATTTGTTTATCTTCCAGAAAAACCAACTCTTTGGTTCATAGATGTGTGTGTGTGTGTGTGTGTGTGTGTGTGTGTGTGTGTGTGTGTGTGTGTATGTGCGTGTGTGTGCATGTGTGCATGTGTGAGCATGCACACATGCACGCACACATGTACTAATATGTGCATGCATATACACATATTCATATAAAAACATCTACCTCAGTTCCTCTCCATATTATTTTTTGAGACCAGGTCTCTCAGTTTTACCTGGAGTTCACTGAGTTGGCTAGGCTATTTGGCTAGAAATAACCATGATTCCCCCTACACCCATTTCCATTTCCCCAACACCAGGATGATAAGCACTGGCCCATGTCCAGTAATGTTATGAAGGTCCTGGCGAATTAACTCGGATTCTCTTGCTGTCATGGCAAACACCTTACCAACTGAGTCATATCGCTAGAACTGTTTATTGATTCTTTGTATTGTTCCTTTGGTTTCTATTTCATTAATTTTCATGCTGATATTTTATTAGGTCTTTCTACAGGCTAAATTGAATTTGGCCTCTTTTTGCATTTCTAAGGTCATTGGATGCATCATTAAGTTATTGATTGGACTTTGGTTATATTTTTAATATAAGCATATCTAACTATAAATTTCCCTCTTAGAACTGCATTTTATATATGACAAAAAGTTCATCTGATTCTGGGAATTTTTATATTTCTATCTCCATTTCTCCAATGCCTTCTGATCTTTCAAGAGTGTTCTGTTCATTCAGTTCTTGTGAAAATGTGAAGCTTCTGTAGGTTTCCTTCTTTTTTTGCCTCTTGAATTTCAGTTTCCTCTTATTACCTAATAATGTGTAAGAATCTATTTTTGCTACTTTGAGCTGAGGACAAGGCTTGCCTAGAACTTGCTATATAGACCTGGCTTGCATGGGACTTGCCATGTAAACTAATCTGGACTCCAACTCACTGATAGCTACCTGCCTCTGCCACCTTAGTGCTGGAATTAAAGGCACAAAACATAATGCCTGACCTGTTTCGACTTTTTGGTACTTGTTAAGACTTATATTATAGCCCAAAATGTGACTGTTTTTAGTAGAAAGTTCCATGATCTTATGAGGAAATGTGCATCTGCAGCCATTGAACACAGTAGTCTATAGATTTACATTAGTCTAATTTAACTATGTATTTTAACACTGATGTTTCTTTGTGGATTTTTTTTATTTGTTTAGACAAACTATCTGTCAATGAGAATGCAGAATTAAAACCACATACCATCATTGTATTTGTTCACATCCGTGACTTCATGGTAAACACTGTTTGCTTTATGAAATTGAAAATCACATACATATATATATATATATATATATATATATATATATATATATATATATTTTCCATTCGATGGATTATTCCCTTTATTAGCACAGTATCTTCTGACAACCTTTGGCTTGAATTCTACTTTGTCAACAAATGCCTGTTTGTTTCAGCTTTCTTAGTACATATTATTTCACTTTCAGCCTGCCTGTGTCTTTGCCAGTGAGGTCTGTTACTCTGCAGATTGCAAGCAGTTATTTCTTCTGCATCAGTGACTCTGTATCTTGTGGTCGGCTCATTCTATTTTACAATGGTAATAAATACTTCAGTGTGCCTCCCGTCTCCATCCTCTTACATTGGGAAGTGCAGGTGATGAATAATCTACCACTTCTCAATTGATTAAGGACCATTAGTAATGATACCAGAATTTGACTGAAGAGAACTTCACCTGGGAAGTCTGAACTCGAGGTGTTAGTAAATGGAAAAACTTGGTGTTCTCCCTTGAAATGGGGGTACTTAATATAGGTTGTATAACCAAACAACATAGGAAATGTTGTCAATTCCTTTGACTAACTTGTACTATGGATTAATTAAAATTCTTTCAAGGACAGAGCTCAGACATCAAGTGACTCCAACATACCATCTAGAGGAGAAACCATGGCTTCCATTTAGGGGATTGGATCTGGAGAACTTGATATGGGTGTTGAGGGGGGGTAGATATTGGTTAACAAAAGATTGCAGACATTTCTTTTTCTGTTCTTCAAATCATATCGCCTCTCTGGTTATGTAAATAGTTCTTGATTGGCTTCTCCTAGTGTTAGTCAGGCATGGGCACATATACTCTTTTCCAGAGAGGGTATTTGACCTTCAATTTATTGTTCCAATCACAATAAATCTATATTTCTTGGGGAAGGGGATGAAAAAAAAACATGTGAAGGAGAAATATATAATGATATCTGATCATGGCGGGGGGGGGGGATAAGTTTTCAAAGGAGACCAAGTTCAGACCAAGTCTGAAGAAAGACTTCTAGAACCAAAATACGCAAAATGTGCTCTACCTTTGAATGGAATTGTGAATCCCTTTTATTAGTTGGATTTTTCTCTCATAAAAACCAGCTATGCAGTATTGGGTCCAATTGGTCTTCCCAAATCTCTGGATTTTTTTTCTCCCATTTTATCTCTCATGCCTTATATTCTTTTTGCTTCTGGTGGCCTCTGGTGACAGGTCAGAGACCTGCTTGCTTACTCGGAAGGTGCCTTGCATGTTCTTGCCCAGTGAAAGCCTTAGCCAGCCACCTATGGATGATGCATGGATGTAAATCCCATTCCTTCCCGCTTGGGTTTAACAGTGCTGAGTCCTGGTAGTCAAGAGCTCATTGCTAAAGTCTGTGCTTTCTTGACTGCTTTGACTCTTGGTCTGAAATGTCCAACTCACTCCCCAGCTTCTTTTTAAACTACCTCCTTAGCAAATGACTGGACCACAAATCCCCAAACAAAATGCATGGTGATGACCACCAATGCCAGTCACACACACATGCCCCAGGTACAAATCTCTACATAAAGCCTGATGCCTGTGATCAAGCAGTATGTTGGTCTGTAACAGATCCCTTATTGTGAAAACACTCGATTAAATGTTTGGTTAACTGTCTCCTATTTGACAATTTTGGTGCAATCCCAACTCTACACAGCAACAAGATGTTTTCTGGAATCTAATTTCAGAGTTGAGTTCCAGAAAAAAATCACATGGAATTTTATGTTCTATGTAACACTTATATGCTTTGAGGTCACAGAATTTATTTCAAACCTCCAAGTTACTTAATGCAAGGTCAGTGCCTAAAATAGATGGGTATGTTTTGTATAGTTAGCTAACTTCCATCTTGCTGAGCCTAACCACAGATTCCAAGCAGCTTACACAGAGTCTATTTTCCTACATAGAAAAAAATCTTGCCTTGTGGGTATACAGAACCATGTTCCAATAGCTGATTTGTAATCTAAGAGTATGGCAAATGTAAATCCAGGGTTTTAAGCATATGTGTCCCAGGGCTAGTAAATTCCAGAGCTGCAAAAGAGCCTGACAGAACGTTTCAAGAAAATCAAGGGGAGAGGCTGAACCCTTAACTTGCTTTGGACACAGGGTAGGTAATCAAGAATGGTTTTGTTTTTTGTTTTTTTGGGGGGATATTTTTTGATAATTTTTTTATTTAAATTTGAAACAGGCTTGTTTTACATGTCAGTCCCAGTTTCTGCAACCTCCTGTTCTCCTGTTCCTGCACCAAACCCCATCCCATCCCCTTTCTGCTCCCCATGGATCAGACTTCCATAGGGAGTCTTCAAAGTCTGTCGTATCATTTGGAGCAGGGCCTAGGCCTGCTCCCATGTGTCTAGGCTGAGGGAGTATCCCTCTATGTGGAATGGGCTCCTAAAGTCCATTCATTTATTAGGGATAAATACTGATTCACTACCAGAAGCCCCATAGACTGCCCAGTCCTCCTAAATAACACCCACATTCAGGGGTTCTGGTTTGGTCCTATGCTGGTTTCCCAGCTATCAGACTGGAGTCCAAAAGCTTGCCCTTGTTTCTGTGGGTTTCTCCAGCCTGGTCTTGAACCCTTTGCTCATCACTCCTCCATCTCTGCAATTGGATCCCTGGAATTTGGCTCAGTGTCTTGCTGTGGGTGTCTGTTTCTGTTTGCATCGGTTACTAGATGAAGGCTCTAGGATGACATATAAGGTGGTCATTGATCTCATTATCAGAGAAGGGCATTTAAGGTAGCCTTGCTATGTAAAAAAAAGAGAGAGATTTCTAGTGTCCAGAGTGGAAAACTGGTAGGTATGCCCAAATTGCACTGCAAGAAAGAAAATCAGCTTTGTATCAAAGAGAGAGGGGAATTTAGTTGTAGCTATAGAACTCAAGAATGTGAAGATCCTTGCCTTTGTTCAGGAATAGTATATCTGACATGAATGACAGATATTTATACTAAAGTGTGGTGTATATGCCTCTTTTATATGCTTTTGTTACTCTATAAATTGTCTTATATAAATGTCTGAGAGGAAATTAAGCAGGGAACTATCTGGCCTAACCAGGCTAGCATTTTTAATAAGATGTTGAGATTCATTTCCTGGAAGTCATCAAAAAATGACAAAGAAAAGACGATCACAACACTCGGGAAATTTGTAGGTAACGATTAGGACCAAGTTTAGGCGGGTCTTGACCTTGGTTAATAAACTTACTGAGTTTACTTACACAAGCCCTGAGAGATGCTTTATTTAAACCAAACATAAACCATGTCTTAAACACCTCTGGAGATTAGGATATGGATTCAGCAAACACCTCCTAATAATCTGAAGGGTTTTATCAACCACACTTCTATAGGTCAGGTGTGATCGCAACCTGGTTCCAGGAAAAGATCATTTCAAAGCATATCTTTTAATGCAGGATAACCCAGGGAAAAAAATCCTGTTCTAAAAATGATAGGAAGGAAAATATTTATACACATATAAGAAGTATTAAAGATTAAATCCACATGAACTTTAAATGAAACTCCAAAAATGTCTATTTTAAGCTTTTAATGCTTTAAAGCCCTGAGACCAAGGAGATAAAATGTCCACATGACAGCATTCTGAAATCTTCCTGACAGGGCAGCCTCCACACTAAAAGAAAAGGGATGCCAGGAGGAATTGGGAAAGTTTGCCATGGACTTATGCTTTCATAAATCATCTATTACATTACAGGTTCGCATTTATCTCTGCTCAACTTTATCTCACCTAGTGTTTAAGGCTGTTTCTTAGATACAGTCTTATCACTGAACCAAGCAATTATACAGTGAGGTAAAATAACTTTTACAAGGCAATCATGGTGTGCTTAAATGGATATGACTTGACTATGAAGACACAGAGGGAAAAAAAGAAATCAATAAGGCAAATGAACTGCAAATTCCCATTAATGGGGAGAAAAATGTAAGCCTGTTTGTAAAGCATATAAGTTCATTTTTTGTTACTATAATATGCTAACTGTGGCAGGCTAACTTAGCTCTTTCAAGAAGATTTATTGAGATCCCAGGGCTAGAGCTTCAAGGGCATAATTCCAACACCAGCATGGCTCCCTTAACACCTCATAATGGGATGTATGTAAGAGCATGGGGATTCATGATGAGTCAGGAAGCCAGAGCCTGGTGTCCTCCTAAGAACACAGCCAATGACCTAATGACCACTCTCTGACTCTCCTTCTTTAAAGTTCTGTACCTTCCACAAACATGGTCACAACCAGGCTTCCAGTACGTAAAAC
Source organism: Cricetiscus sungorus (assembly GCA_030556225.1). Taxonomy (NCBI): domain Eukaryota; kingdom Metazoa; phylum Chordata; class Mammalia; order Rodentia; family Cricetidae; genus Cricetiscus; species Cricetiscus sungorus. Next base: position 14,205,855 of record JANBXA010000738.1, on the reverse strand, counting down.
TTTGGTAGGATAAACAACACCCAAACTCTACATAAAGCTGGCCAGTGGCTGGACAACCATTAACTCTAACTTTTGGGTTTTGTTACATCCTTAGAAAGACTATCTTAGAATCTAAGTAATTTACAATCACGTGACATGAAGCTACTGATGGCTTGCTCAAAGATTAACCATAAAATGATGTTGAGCATTTCCAGGCCAACACGTACATCTCAGCAAGCAAAGCCTGTAGCAGCCCAGACCAACTTCTGGTATTCATGGAGTAAGTAAACAGAAAAATTATCAGCATGAAGTAAAAGTCTATATGTAAAAGCTCTGTTTTCCATCAGCTTTTATGGCAAGATTATATTCAGCTAATCAGCAAATATTTATTGACTTGTTTATTCAAAATGCAATTTTCATTAGGTTTTAAATTATGGAGATAAGATAAGATAAACAGAAATACAATTAGTAAGCCAGCAAACTTATCTGCTATTTTTTGGTCACAGATAGAACACATGGAACCCTTTCCCGCCACTTCTAGTCCTTCTTAATGTCACTGTCACACAGTCAGTGTGACATCATCTCCCTTCTTGTCCTTCACTTTGGGTTTACCCCTGAGCCAGACGTGCCAGTTACTAGATATGAAGGATGAGAAATTCAAGACGCTAAGATTTCTTGTTAGCATTTTTCTAACACTTATAATATGCCTAGAAATACCCATGGCTTTTAAGAATGTGTTTATTCATTAAATATCAATAGAGTAGTCTCTGAGTGGGTACTTTATCAAGAAAGTAAAACACTATAATATTAAGGCAATGCTTCATGGACAAAGCAGAATGTGATTAATGAAATAAATAGTAAAAACAGTAAGTGGGACACACACACACACACACACACACACACACACACACACACACACACACATTTTATGTGGACTGGGGATCAGTTTAAAGAACTTGTCTTGAAAAAACTTTTGTTGGGTTTATTTTTTCTTTGACAATTTTGCACATGAAGAACATGCACTCTGATGAACTATTAACTACTGGTAGATTCTGGGAGAAGGAGAACAGTTGTCTTCCGTATTAACTACTGATAGATTCTGTAACAAAGGGAACAGCTGTATTCACTTGTGTAGCCACCAGGATCCAGTAGATTGCTCCAAATCCCTGATTATATAGATAGACCTGATTAAAGTAAGTGGACCACAAAACAAAGCGACTAGACATGAATGTGAGAAAACTATTTTTTAGGGATGAGAAAGAATAGACGGGGCTAGTAGGGATTGGAAAGGGTGGGTTGAGAGGGTCAATGTACATCATGTACATGTATAAGAGGGGAAAGTGAGCCGAGCACAATAATTCCCCTCCTCCCAACCCAATCCCTGACTGTAGCTGCAATGTGACAGCTGCCTCAAGTATTTTCTGCAATGGATTATACCCTGGAATTATGAATGAAGAAAATAACTGTCTTTCTTAAGTTGCTCTTGTTAAGATATTTTATTATAGCAACAAGAATAGTAATTAAGACAGCTTGTATGATATGTTAACGAATCAGTTATATTAGTTGTGGAAAGATAATTTGTTTGTATGTATGTATTGTGTAGCTGTGGAAAGATAACTTGTTTGTATGTATATATTGTGTAGCTGTTTTGGGGGGGGTTGTTTGTTTGTTTTTGAATCTGAAGCCACAACCTAAGTGTTTTGCATGATTAGCAACCACACTTATGCGAGGCTGGTTATGTTTGCTGATGAGATAGATAACTGCACGTTTTGCCTAGCTTAAACCAAGCAATGCAACTACAGGTAGAAAAAAATTGCCCGGTTTCTTTTCTCTTGCTATGTGTCATAGCACTGCACAGATAAATACTTCAACTAACCCTTCCATTATCTCTTCGTGGGGTAATAACGCCAGGAGGCCTGGCCTGGAGAGTTCTAACTTCAGGTTTCTCATGCAATTGCCACTGATGGGACAAGAGATGGGACCTCAAGGCGCTGGATCTGCTGGAAGCTGCTTAGGTATTTTCCTTCCTCTGTGCAGCATCCAAGGCTGTCCCTGCTATCTCCCTTCTTCAGCTCTTGGGAGCTCCTACACATCTTGACCTATCCTACAGTGGTCATACTATTTACATAGCACTTGTGGCTTCTAGAGTATAGCATAGAAACTGTCACCTTTATGGCCTGGCTTCCTGACCTGGAGATGGCACTTCTGCTGTGCTCAGTTGGTTACGTCAGAAGACGGCTCAGGTTCAAGGGAAGAGGAGCTACCTTCACCTCTGAGGAGCAACGGCTTTCTAGAAGAGCATATCGTCCGGGAGCGTTGGCTGTGTCTGATTTTGGATAATACAAGATGAAAGAGATGTCAAAGTGATGAGCTGGTATTAGCCATCCATTCACTGCCGAGGACTTAACATGAAAAAGAGCCTTGAACTTCTACTGTACTTCATCCTGCAGAGTAGAGAGAAGCCAGCTAACTTCCAGGAAGTCGTGACTTAGTTAGAGTGAGAAAAAGGAAACTAATAGGGTGTGCTAACTAAACCCTGGTGAAAATGGAGGTTTCTGTCCCACCTGGTCCCCCAGTCGCTTTGTCTCAAATAAACACACGGACGCTATATTAATTATTACATTGTTGGGCCGATTGCTTAGGCTTCTTGTTGGCTAGCTCTCTCTTAATTATTAACCCATTTCTATTAAACTACGTATTGCCACGAGGCATGGCTTACCCATAATCCAGCATGTTGCTCCTTCAGCAGCATGGTGTCTCTGGCGGCCACTCTCTCTCTCTCTCTCCCCTCTCCCCAGCGTTCTCTTTCTCTGGTAGCCCCGCCTATACTTTCTGCCGGCTGCTGGACAATCAGTGTTTTATTCATCAACCAATAAGAGAAACACACACAGAAGGACATCCCCCATCGCCCTGGTATTTTTCAATCGTGCTGTCAATGCTGAAGGTATTTCAGAGCTCAAATTGCGGGTTACCTGCTTCACTTCTGCCATGTCTACATACCCACAGCATAGCTCATTCAGTAAGTTAAAGGAAGAATTCTAGCTGGTGGAAACACCACGCCATTCCTGACCTGACAGCACGTCTCCTTAACGGTGGATAAAGTAATGAGGTGTCTTATGATCTATGGTATGGTTTGCTTTGAGGAGCTGCAGTGGGTGCCATGATGGCACAGACATCTTTCCCCGGGATAGACAGAAACGATCCCAGAGATAAGTGGTGTTGGAAGTTTTTAGGCTTAGGGAGGTAAAGAGGAGGCCTCGGGGATGGGGCAGGAAGGGATGGAGAGTTTGAAGAGCACTCTAGATGGGCCTCCTCCTCCACCACCCAGGCTCTGCTCTGTTATATAGCAGGCAACTCCTATCCCACCCAGTCCTCCACTTCCCTTGTGGAGATCTTGCCAGTCCTCTGTGGCTCCCTGTGAGACCTCTCAATTCCATGTTGCACTTTGCAGCCCGAAGGCCAAGGTTTCTTTGGAGGATGCTGCATGCAGGATTAAGCGTTGTCACCTTTAACTATTGGGATAGCCTTTATAAGGTTTTTAATGATAAAGACAGTGCATAGCTTAAAAAATGAACTTTAATAACAGCCAGTGGGCTGCCTCGTCAGATAAAGGTGCTGCCACCAAGCTTAAGGACCCGAGTTCAATCCCTAGCACCCACATGGTAGAAAGATAACTGACTCCTACAAGTTGTCCTCTGACCTCTCTTTACAGGGGTACCATGGGGCGTGTGCACATTTAATGCATGTAAAAATGAGGGTTAAAATGTGAGTTGCCACAGGTACCACCAATCCCCAGAGCATCTTTAACCCCAGAGCATCCTACGAGTTAGCTGGCCCTTCATTCATTGTAGTATTGCCCCCTGACCTGTTAGAGGCCGCTCTGATCTAGTAGCGAGTTCTGAGACAGCCATGAATACTTACTTTCTCCAAACAAAAAATAATCTGAAAACATTTTAAAACAGGAAAATGTGTATGTTAGATGATAGTATATTTTCCTAACCAACATAAGCTGGATTTAATTTGGACTCTTTCTAACTCCAAGTTTTCTTCAGCATTAAATATGTGATATGATTCTCTCAGCAGTTACTGAAAATAATAGGACTTAATTACTGAGAAATACTTCACACACATTTTCTCATTAATTCTCCCAACAACTCCACGAAGTAAGTACTGTTATCACTTTCCTTTATAATAGATACCAACTGAGAGACAGGAAGAGAAGCTTGCTCAACCAGAGTCTCACGGCAGGCAGCCAAACTTGCTTTTATTCTAGGAGCTCTTTTATGGCCATTAAAAATGCACAAACCCCCTCATATTTTGTAATTAAGGCATCTGCATGTTTTCATTTTAAGTTTTCCTGCCTCTGCTTTTAGTCATTTTTTTTAAATCACTCCTTTTGTCATAATTTACCATCAACTGTGTTCTTGCACTCATCAGCTTGAACATCCTCATGGTGGCCTATGCTGGCCCCACACAGGCTCCATAGTGGACTTCCCAGCACTCCCAAAGGTTTCCTTGTGTGCCTTCTCAGCCAATGCCTTCATCTGTCCGAAGTCTGACCATGTCTACACAGGGCTGGACCAGTCACGAAGTTAGTTCTCTTTTGTACCTTTGTGTCTGCCTTCTTCCTCTCAGCAGCCAGCTCTCCGCCCTCATCCATGTTGTGATCGGTGTGATGAACAGATCGTTTTTGCCAAATAGTGGCCCACTGTAAATCATCATTTATTCATTTTTACCATCATTGGGGCTATTTCCAGCTGTTTACTTTTATGAATGAAACTCCCCTATTTGTTTCTTTACATGGCTATTCTGCATTTTCCTTTACTGGGAGTGAGTATCTGGGAATAGAATTGTTAGGTTATATGGCAAATGCACGATGTTGAAAGCAGTTGTACTATTCTGTGTTCCCAACTGTCCTATTTGTTTTAGACCTTGACAAGTCCTTGGTGTGATTATTTTTTAGCTATTCTACAGATATACATTGATATGATATTTCATTTCTATTTTGATTTGTATTCCTTTGATAATTAATGATATTGAACATATTTTTGTATGATTTCGTTTTGGTTTTGTTTTTTTCAAGACAGGGTTTCTCTGTATTGCTTTGGAGCCCATCTTAAAACTCATTCTGTAGACTAAGCTAGTCTCAATCTCACAGAGATCTGCCTGCCTCTGCCTCCAGAGTGCTGGGATTAAAGACATGTGCCACCAACACCCATCTTGCATGGGTTTTTATTTCTTTTATTGTGAAGAATCTATTCAAACCTCAGGCCAATTTTGTTTTTGTCTTATTGAGTCCTATGCTACACACATACAACTTCCATGTATAAGTCCTGTGTGTGTGTGTGTGTGTGTGTGTGTGTGTGTGTGTGTGTGTGTGTGTGTACATGTGTAGCAATCAGAAGACAATTTGTAGGAGTTGACTCCTCCACCCAATGAACTCTGGAGATCAAACTCGGGTCATCAGGCATGGTGACAAACACGTCTACCCATGAGCCATCTCATTGGCCCTATTTTTCTATACATTTTAAGTCTTATTTACACATTCATATATTCTACACATTTAGCCCAAAAGTAGCATTTTCACTTATAAATAGTAGAGTTTGTAAGGACTCAAAGCAAACTTGAACAAAGCTCATAATATTTTCATATTTCATTCAGTGGCTCATCTCATGATTCTGTCCTCAGTTGTATAATATAAGGCTCTAAATTTTAATTCACATTCTGAAATTAAGCACTAATGTCTAAATTCTATCATAATGAAATTTCACACATTGGGTTACTGAGTTATCATAGAGTGTTGGTGTTTACTAATAAACCCTGTTATTGAGAAACCATATGTCATAACAATATGTAAGAATTTATTTTGCAATGATCCAATAAATTATTAACAGTGAAATGTCTTCTAAATTTTTTAAACACCATATACTCAGTGTTGGCCAGACTTAATTTGTTTCATAAGAAATAAATTGTTGGACTCAAAGCTGCCTCAAAGCTTGATGGGGATTCCTGTATATTTCCGAAGAAAACATTTGGACGGCCCCCCATATATCTGTACAATTCCGATATTTATAGTCATTTATATTCAGCATGCACCTTCTAAATATGCCTGTGAAAAATAAAATGATTACTTTTCCCTCAATGTTCAGCAGGCATTCTAAATTAGCCAGCTGTTCTCTTGTCATGGAGGGAAATAGATCGTCTTTTTATAAAAAGTGACAGTAAATATGTCCACGGCACCAGTCACTTTATATGCAAGTGAAAATTCCATTGGTGCAGTGACTTATGGTTACAGAAGAGCAAGAGTTTGTTAAAAGAGAGAGAGAGAGAGAGAGAGAGAGAGAGAGAGAGAGAGGGAGAGAGAGAGAGAGAGAGAGAGAGAGAGAGAGAGAGAGGATGAGAGCACATCAATGAAGAAGTGTTTCCTGTACTTCGTTAGAGGCACCTAGAGAATAATTTTTTCCCTAAGGAAATGGAATCATTTTGTTTTATGGCAAGATGGTAATCTCAAGGCCCATGTGTTTAGCTGTTTATTATTATTATTATTATTATTATTATTATTATTATTATTATTATTATTGATTTAGAGCTACAAAAATAGCAGTTCTCAACCCATGGTTAGCCACCCCTTTGTGTTTCAGCAACCCTTTTACAGGGTTACCTAAGGCCATCAGAAAACAGATATTTACATTGTCATTCATAGCAGAAGTAAAATTAGATAGGACGGAACAACAAAAGCCATTTTATGGCTGGGAGGTCATCACAACATGAAGAACCGATTAAAGGGTTGTAGTATTAAGAAGGTTGAGAATCGCTGTAGTAGAACAATTAATTGCATCAAGTGTATTCATGAAAGCTTTGCTCCAATTGTGATTTGGTACAATATTGCAATGGGCACGGTGTTGGAGATTTATCTCTCTTGAAAACTTTATCCTTTCTGTGTGGATCCTCTAAAACAACAGTATCCCACGGGTTTATTATCTCTCTCTCTCTCTTTCTTTTGTTCCATTATTTGATTCTGCTGTTTGGCTCTGGCTCAAACTACCTTAAACTTTTGGGGGGTTATAATTTGTGATCTAATCTGTTTTACCAGTGTTAGGATGTGTGTCATATGGACAAAATAGGATCATGGAGCATCTATTTTCTCCAAGGATCTGGGTGTCAAGTCCCTCACAGAACAACACAGCCCAAAATATTAGCTATTCTGGAAGACCAGAAATTAAAACTAGAGAGACCAAAGCTAATCATCCATTCAATGTCTTCAAGAGTGTGGACCTCAGTCTTAACTTATGCCTGCATACCTCTCATCTCTGCCTCATTTCCCTTTGGACTAAAAGCAGTATAACTATTGGAGGTGATTGTCACCTAGAGGGCTATTTGTGGCCATCATCTCTTTCCTTAGAGGTCATCCAAACAGAGCTTACTCTACAAGAGTCTGAACACCTGCAGCATCTAGGCACTCAAGACACAGCAGGGAACAAAGAAGACAAGCCTTTGAGACAGGATGGGTTATAATTGTGTTGTGTACCACATGGTGACAAATGCTTGAAAACAAGTCAGGCAAAGAACGGGGGACACATTCAGATGTTTGTGTTAGGAAGGAAGAGCGGAAAGGATCTGAGAAATGATAAACGACAGTGTGAAGATGCTCCAGTACTCATTTCCTGTGTGGGAGGACATGATGGTCAAAGGATACCTCCTCTGTTTCTTTCATGATGATAATAGCTCTTGGCTTTCTACAAAGAGTTTTCCTCTTCTCTCTCTTTTGTCTTCTGTATCTTCTACTCTAACCGATATGCACACCAATATAGGCACTCCTCTCTTTACCCTAGGAGTCTGCATCAAACAGAACAGTTGCTTTTCTGTGTCTGTGACTGCTGGTGGAGAAGGGAGTGGCTTAGCTGGCCATGTTGGACAGAGAGACAAACTGCTGAGCTAGGACAGAGCCTGCTTCTCTGTGTTCTCTTTGAGCATTAGCTGGGCTTACTTTCCAGAGCTCTTGTGACTTAAAGCTTGAAAGGCCTCTGCTATTGAAAACTGCTTTGTCCTGAGGCCAGGGAAGCTGTAAACAAGAGAGAGGTCATTGTGTATTTAAAAATAGAGCAGAAGATGGTGATGTCCTTGAATGACTTTCGAAAAAATGAATTCTCAGTGTGTCGGAGCATTAACCATTATCTGGTTTGTAGAGTGAGCCAAACTGTTATAGCTGCATGATTGATAGTCTCAAGCCTTGAATGATCTTAAACTAAAAAAACACATTGATTTAAAAACAGAAAAATTCCTCCAGAATCTCAGTATATGTAGTTATAGACAAAAAAGTACAGTAAGAATCAAACCACGCTCAGGTGTGAGTACATAAAATACATACCTACATATAACTACTAATTCCCATAAGAGGCCTAGAGATTTCACTGATGTGTCTTACCTACAACTTTATTATTTCAGTAGGAAAGTTGTCTTCATCACATTCCCAAATGTGTCTTTATTTGTTCATTCACACACTCACAGATATTTGATGAGCCTACACCGTATGCTAGGACTGTCCAAATATTCTGCCTAAACAATATCATCTGGAACGACCTTGCTCATAGTTTGTGTATTTCTTCATTCCTTCATGTCCCAGAGATGCTCATTGTACAAATGTTTCTCCAGATTGACACTGTGAAATACAATTAGACAGAGGTTATATATAGTATCATCAACTTCCAAAGGACAAATAGCCAACTTTGTGTTAACTTGGATGTCACCTTGGGAACACAAAATTACTGTATAATATACCTGTGTCCCACTGTAGGAGACAAAGCTCTTTGGATAAACAACAGATCAGTTAAGAGAACACTGGTGGCCATAAGTGATAACAGTTTTGAACATTTCAGTTTTCTAAATAGATTAAATAATAATACAGTGCCCGAAGATATGTAACATTTACTTGCATCTACAGTGGACATTTAGAATCTTTGCAAAATGCAATACCAAGAGAATGGCTACTTTGGGAAGATAGGTTGGATATAGGTGGCACATTCCTTCTGTTAGATAAGTATCCAGAGGTTGCATATGAATCAGTCATTAAAAAGACACCAAAGAACACTGGGAGACCTGGAGACCCACAGAATGACACAGGGGTGAGTTTAATGGATATTTATTGGAGAAGTTAGCAATCTGGAAATGTCAATGAGTGCAATAAAATAAAAACCAAACAGTCCCAGCTAAATCCTTCCTATCCAAGGGCCCAGGAAAGTTACAGAAGGCTTACCACACTGCATGATTCTTACACCCATCAGAGAACCTCAGCCCTGCTAGCCTCCCTGTATTACCAAAGCAAAGAGAGCTGAAAAATACATGGAGAAGCCAAGCTGAAGGCCTATATTTATCACAAAGTGTGATTTAGTGTTATCAAATGAAGGGTTCTTCACTCCATTACCACACCCATGGGGCTCCAGCATAGAAACAGTGAATTCTTGCTGAAGGATCTGCAAGTCACAAAATACGAAAAAGTCAAACTGGGGGTGTGAGGGAGAGACATCAACAAGTCCTGATGCATGGAGACATCATTGCTCATCATTAAACAACTGGAACGAAGACCAACATAGGTACAGGACTAGAGAATATCAGTTACCAAGACCAAATCAGTATCCAAATGTAAATCCATCAAAATCTTTTAAATAATGAGCATGAATTCAACTCAAAATGTTTTCTAGAAAATATGAGGAAGAAAATCCTTCCAAGACATTTTATGAACCTAGCACTATATTAAAATCAGAGAAATAATTTTAAACCTACAAATTAATGTTCATCATAGACAATTATGCTATGCTCCATGGCAAAATATTAACAAATTTCAATGACCTAAGAATGGTTCTATGCCATGAGTAAGGTGAGTTGTTTATTCAAAGAGTAAAGGGACTGACTATATTATTAACTCTACTATCAATTCAAAGAAGAATAAGTTAGATAAGAAGAACAACCACACTGATATAGAAAAGCATTTGGTTGGAATGGAGACTGATTCTTGATTTTCTGACAATAATTAGAAACGGAGAGGGATGTCTTCAACTTGATAAAGATCACCCACCAAAAAGTATTCAGCTAATGTTGTGCTTGATTGTGAGATGCTAAATCCTTTCTTGCTAAGATCAACAAGAAGTCAAAGATGTCCAGTCCGAGACACACGAATCAATGGATCAGAACAGAGAGCCCAAAATAGATTCACTCAAGCATCTGCAATTGACTTTTGACAAAGGTGCAAAAGCCATTCAGTGGAGGAAAGACACCCTTTTCAGCAAATGCAGCTGAAGCAGTTGGATGTCTACCTGCATCAAAATGAATCCAGACTTAAGTCTCACATGCTATGAACTGTTAACACAAAAATGGATCCTGAACTTAAATGCAAAGTGTAAAACGAAGATTTAAGAGAAAATCTTGGACATGTAGGCCCAGGGCGTGCAAAGCGTTCTTGCATTTAATGCCAAAAGTGCAATTTACAAAAGGAAAAAATGATAAATTGCAATCCGTTGAGTTTTTAAATAAAAAAAGAAATGGTTTATAAATACATGTCTGGCTTGAGAAGAAGAAAGCATGAAGCATGGCCTATAGTGAGGGCAAATAGACGCTTCAGCAGGGAGTGCACTTTGCACAAGTGTGAGGACCTAAGTTCTAATCCCCAACACCCAAGTAGAAGTCTACAATCCCCAACACGCAAATGAGAGGGCTGTGCTGGCACTTGGGGCCAGAGACAGGTGGATCCCACGGGGCCCACTAGACAATCAGTATAGCCAAAACAGTGATATCCTTCTTCATTGAGGGGGTGTAACTGAAACCAGATCATGCAAAGCAATTAAGAAGACAGCCAATATTAACCTCTGGTCTCCACAAGACATTCATTGGCAAGTGCACCCCTTGCCGTATGCATGCATATACCACAAGTCAATAAATGTATGGGTAAATAAATATTCTCATGTTAACACCTCCCAGTTACTGTGATACAGGCCTGTGCTGCCACACGCAACCTAAAAACAAAACTTGAATTTTAAAGTTTTCACTAAGTATCCTAAAAATGCAGCCAGCTCCACTTGAAGGTCTTTATTTATCCTTTTCAGTCTTGAAAAGCAGCATTCTGGAAAAGATTGATAAGACAGGAAGCTGTCACTGCCGTCTTTAAAATGAAATTGGTAAGTCAGTTGTGGTTAGCACAGGCCTGTTGGGATCCTGATTTCTGGGCTAGCCTGGCCTACACAATATGATCTTATATCACAAAACAAGACAGAGGTGAGAGCAAGATGTAGCTGGGTAGAATGAGCAGGGAAGAAAGATCGGTAAATTCTCTGATGAGATTTCCTATTGGCTGCTGGACGTTGTTTCATAGTGGTTATTGGCTATTAAAGAACCACAGAAAGAAGAACATGATCAATTGGCATTCTTTTTTTATTCCAACTCTTTATCAAAACAGAAGTGGGAATTATCTGTGAGTCTTGCAAACACTGGGAATCACCTAAGACTTCAGTGAGACTTACTGAGTTGACTTGATTGTCTTTCATAGGACTCAGATGGAGGCTGTGTGTCTAGCTAATTTTTACATTCTTCACTCATTACTCCATTTAGTAAACATTTAGTGAACACCTACTGTGTGCCAGGCACTACTCCAGATTCTAGATTTCCAGAACAACCTCCTAACTGGAACAAGTGGGTTCCTCCCCCCATTAGCTCTTATCTGTTCAGAGTCTCGTCCCTCCTTTAATACAGTTCCTCATGCTGTGGTGGCCCCCAACCATAAAATCATTTTGTTGTCACTTCCTAACTGTAAGTTTGCTACTGTTATTAGTTGTAGTATAAATATCTGATACGCAGGATATCTTATATAATCCCCAAAATGGTCACAACCCTTAGGTTGAGAACCACTGCTCAAAAGTTTCTTCCTGTATAAAAGAAATGACTGCTCTATTCTCTTCCTTTATATATGGATCAGACTTCCTCGTGGCTCTGGTTGACCATTATTGTACATCATGGTTGAAAACTGTTAACTTTAGATGACAATCTAAATGATCATCTACAGCATTATTTGGGTCTGCCTATCATTGTGGTTTTAGATGAGATTATGTGGGAGTCTGGCAGACTGGCTGGAGAAATTCTATTCTCAATGTGAACAGCACTATCCAAGAGACTGGGATTCTCAGGAGAACAAATACTGAAGAAAATGTGCATCTTCCACTGAAAGCTGGGGTGGTGGGGGTGGTGTCCACTCGTCTCCTCACTGGGCCATCAGAACCCCAAATCACCAGCCTTTTAACCCCAACAATATCTGTTGCTTCTCCCAAGATTCTCAGGCTTTTTGGCCTCATACTAGGAGTTTCATCGTTGCTTGATTTAGAGTCTTCTAAATTTGATCTAAATCATGCTACTAGCTTCCTGGGGCTTCCATCTTGCAAATGGTCTGCTATTGGGATTTTAAGGCAGCCATAATCATGAGCAAATTCCTGACAAACTCCAATGGCTACTTACATCATCTATGGCTTTCGTTTCCCTGGGTAACCCTAACACAAAACCCAAGGCACATTGTTTTTCTAGAATCTAAAGTCCATATTACAAAGCTGAGTCATATTCATATTTCACCTTCCCTTTATCTAAATATTACAGATTCTCCAATGATCCATAAATTAATTGTTGATTACTGCGGTGAAGCATTGTAATAGAAATGTGTATTTCTGCTATGGGACAGCCTTATTTCAGCATGAGTAGCAAGGGAGCCTAAGAGACAAAACAAGAAAAGAAAGAACTGAGAAAACTAAGGGAAGCCCATCATCCAGTTGTGACAGCATAGGATGGAATGATGGAATGGAATGTCAGACTGACTAATTCCTTTAGGAGTATTTTACTAAATGTCTATTCTTACTAAATCCAACAAATGCCACATCCATTAAGACTGCTCAAGTATATGATTTTTGTAACCTAGAATTGGATTCAATGACTCATTATGATTAAGAATTCACTACAGGTTGTCTTTTAAAGAAGAGTTAATAAGGACACACAGCCGGGGCACTGAAATCCCCATTAGAGGCTAAGTAAGATCCAATTTGATGCTTCTTTCTAGACTGATGTGTAGCGTGTATGTTTTCCACCAGCCCGCCTGGTCCCATTGAGGGCCACGCCGGCCCTCAATAACACGCAGAGACTCTGTATTTGATACAATGCTGTTGGCCAGTTACTATCATTGTTTATTGGCTAGCTCTGTCTTAACAATTAACCCATTTCTACTTATCTAAGTATTTCCACGTGGTCATCTTATCAGAGAGTGGCGGGCCAGCATCTTGCTTTCTCCACTGCTCTCCATGCTGACTCCTCCTCACTACTTCCTCTTTCCTCCTTGTCTGCTAGCCCTGCCTATCTTGCTTTCCCATTGGCCAAACAGTGTTTTATTCATTAACCAGTATGAGAAATATATTTTCAGAATAACATCTCCCATCACTGGTATAGCTTTAAGGGGAGTTTTCTTCTTTTGTAATGAATGTGCATTAGTTCTGAGCAGCCAATACCTACACACAGTACAAAATGGAGAGCAGAAGGAGGCATTGTGGTCCACACATGCACATTGTACTTATCCCAGAATTCCCTTTGGCTACCCAGAGGTACCCAACAGAATCTGCTCTGCCCCTCTAGTCAGATGTAGCTCAGTAGATTCCATCCTTAACCCCAGTACTGATTCTCTGAGTCTTTATCTGAACTACTTTTAAATTAAATTTAAGCAACTATTTGCTCCATTATTCCAGGCAGTCCATTGGCACACGGTGTGCATTTACTGTACAATATTTCAAATGAAGTAAAACTTCAAGGCCATTTGATAGGTGTGGGGGAAGGAGGAGCCTGATATAGCCAGAAGGAACTAATAATCTCCCAAGGATTTCAGTGAGAGAGCTAAACATAGCGGCAGATTTCACTTTCCATTTAACTTTAAATGTGTAGCAGCTTGGGACACTGTCTTGTGTTGCAGAGAAAGCCTTAGGAGTGAGAGGAGAATGAAATCTGCCTGCTCCCAGCCAGTGCTCTGAGCACTGTAAATTCTCTTTCCCTGCCCATGTTACCAAGGAAACCGAGTTTTTGATGCTTCACTTGAAAATGTTTGTCCTTTACCTTGAAGCAGACATCCTATGTAGGATGGAGGGCTGGGATTTGAGGGAGGCCCAGAAAGCTATCAGTAAAGGAGAAGGATCAAAAGACGAAAGCTTAGGAGTTGTTCCAGCCACTGAGGTGTGGGTTGAGGGAGATTTTAATGGTGAGGGGAAAGGTCACTTCACTCCTTATGCCTGGAGTAATGGGCTCCATTAACGATTAGTGTTGTCTCACTTCTGTCCCTCATTGATGAATAAGACTCTACTCATCTTCCAGACAAGATGCAAGCATATGAGCCACTCCCATGCTTTCATGGCCTACCTTAGTTGCTATGAACCAGGCATGCATGCTGAGTTATGTAACATTTCCATTGGCGATGGATCTCATTTACAACAGTGGCTCCTTAGGCTATAATAGAGGTGACAGTTTCCTCTCACATAGTGATGCTGTAATGGTGGTAAGTGCTTTCTTTTCTCCATGTTTGTGCCGATGTTATTGTAAACAAACCTAATGGAATCTTTGTTGTAAACAGCATATTCTGTGTGGTTCCTGATACTTGATAATAAATGGCAGTGATACCCTGTTGGGCATTAACTGTCACACATCTTAGCAAGGTTTTGGATGCTTTCTTTCTGAAGACTTACATCTGTTTCTATGAGTGTAGTAAGGGTGGTATTGACTTGTGTGAGTGCAGATACCCATTGAGTCTCAAAGAGGGTATCAGATATCCTGGGGTTATAGATGGCTATGGGATACCTATTAAGAGTGTTGGGAACCAAACTCGTATCTTCTGCTAGACATAGTGCATACTCTTAAAGCTGGGGCATCTCTCCAGCCCCATTACTGTTACTTGGAGTAGACTCCCTCTACTTAGAAAATAAACTTCACTATAGCACACTTTGCCATAGTATGCCATCTGTGACTGGACTCACCTCATGTTCACCATGCCTCTAGATGGCTTCAAGAAATCACCCTGGGTGGCTAAACTGTATACTTTGGGATCTTTGCAAATCCATGTGGCGATCTTCCCATGGTGCTAGAATCATCTAACTATCCAATTCTCAGAATGTCTCATCTCTAAGCAAGACATAGCAAGAGCCCAGCTTTCTCCACATGCCACTAACACCATCTGAATGAGTAACTGCCACCTGAACAATGAAGTCTAGAGAACATATAGTGAAAATGCCTCTGCCTGTGTGAAGTAACACAGAAACGTTGCTTATGTGATGGTTAGAATGCGAATTCTCCTTCACAGGCTCGTGTGTTTAAACACTGGGTCTCCTGTTTGTTGATGGTCTTTGGGAAATTGTGGAAGCTGCAGGAGGCAGATTCCCCTGGAGAAAGTGAACCACTGAAGGGTGGGCCTGGTTGGCACTGACTTGGCTAATTTTCAGCCCAGGCTTTCTGCTTCCTGGTTCACAGATGTGTGAACAGACAGCACCAAAGGGTCCCGCTGTCACTGAAAAAGCTTCCCTCCATGCTTCCTCCATCCCATGACTCCTCCTGCTTCCCTCCATGCCTCCTCCACCCCTGACTCCTCCATCCTCCACCAACCTCCTCCACCCCTGACTCCTCCATCCTCCACCACCCTCCTCCACCCCTGACTCCTCCTCCATCCTCCACCACCCTCCTCCACCCTTGACTCCTCCTCCACCCACACCTCCTCCTCCATTCCACCCAGACTCCATGTCTGCTTCACCAAGCCTCCCCACCACTCCTCCACGAGTCTCTCAGTGTCTCTTCCATCACTCCTCCTCCATCGTCTCCTCTGTTTTCCACCAGGAATTCTTGACTGTGTCTCCTTTACTTTTCCACCATCAAGCCTCCTCGCCATCTCTCCACCAGAAATCCTGCTCCACGTCTCCTCCCACAAGCCTCCTCACCATACCTCTCAGCCATAATAAACTTTGCTCTCTCAAACCATGAGCCAGCTAAGTCCTCACTCCCTGAAGTTGCTTCTTGCTGGGTAGTCACAATAAGAATGTAATTAGTAGCAACCCCTGGCTTCTCTGCAAAAAGTCTTGTCTCAAAACATGGCTCAGTGCCTATGAGCACTGGTTACATTTCTAGAGGACCAGGGTTCAATTTCCAGAACCCACATGGCAGCGCACAACCCATTTCCAATTTTAAGAGATCCAGAACCCACTTCTGTCCTCTGCTGGCTCCAGACATGAAAATGTTATACAGACATACATGCACATAAAACACCCATGCACATAAAAATTAATAATTAGTCAATTAATTAAGTTTAAAGAGAAAAATAGAATCTTTTGACTCTAGTCGATGAGTACTCTTTTCATGTTTAAAACAATATTGATTCAAAAAGAATCCACCATGTCAGAGTTTCCCCGAAAAGACAGCAAGAGCTCCGATAATGAAATGCTACAAGGCATACACGCAGATTTAAAAAAAAAAAAAAAAAAAAAAAACATGATTCAGGGAGTGAGTGCTGGAGTCAGCATGCAGGGGTGTGATTAGAAAGTGGTGGATGCAAGTGAATGACAGGCTCTTGCTATAAATCAAAAAACTGTAAAAAGATGACAATCTTAGGAGCCTAACTGAGCTTCCCTTCTGTACTGCCTCTCTCCCAGTGGGTGATTCATCTGGCTGTTGATTCAGTTTTGAAATCTGAAAGTCATATTCCTTGTGGGCCCCAGTGAGGGCAGGCACAATTAAAACGTGCCTGTGGAAGGCAATTACTGACTTTCCAAAGAGTTTGGCCCGACCCGCTGAGTAAGAAGTTGCTATTGGTTACCTGGTCACTTGACCACACTTTCAGCATGGATGTGTATTGTGTCGTAATTGCTCATGGAAACAGCCTTTCTCTTCTCAGAGCTTGCTGCAGCCTTATACGGCTGACGTTGTAACAGCAGATTTTCTTTGGGTATAAAGAGTGAGTTAGAAGCAGATAGGAGAGAAGGATTTGATTGCCCTCAATCAGGCTCTGGCTTAGGCTGTCATTAAATCAGAGGCTTGTTTGAAATCCGTTCTCAGCTGTAACCCATTCTTAGCCTGCATGTGTGAGTCTGCCGTTCGTGACCATTTCACGTTTTATTTGTTTTTCACGCACAGCCTGGGATGTGTTCATTGCTATGCATGGTTTCTGAAAAGTCTCACCTTGGAGCGTGCTTAGAAAGCTGGCAGCAAACAGGAATCAGCCCGTGGGTTAGCCACGTGGAAATGCAATGCGCAAATCACATGGAATTTAGGGGCGACTTCTTCATCCCTCACTCCAGACAGTGACTGCAGTTTGAAATGCCATCGTTTTTAACACGTCTTAGTTGTTTTGTAGACAAGGTAACACTTGGAGTCACAAAAAATCATTAAACCTTTCCCAATTTCCATCAGAATTCCCTCTGAACCAAAAAAAAAGGGGGGGTACTTCAGTCTACAAGGATGATGAAATCTGCTTGTGAAGCTGGAGTTTGGAAGAATGCTCCCCTCTGCATGAGCTTTGTGTGGCCCTG
Organism: Cricetiscus sungorus; assembly: GCA_030556225.1. Taxonomy (NCBI): domain Eukaryota; kingdom Metazoa; phylum Chordata; class Mammalia; order Rodentia; family Cricetidae; genus Cricetiscus; species Cricetiscus sungorus. The sequence goes on along the minus strand of JANBXA010000738.1, from coordinate 14,188,309 downwards.
CAAGAACCTGTTTTGTGAATACATATATTTGTGCCCATGCATGTGTATTATTTTCATATTGATTTATTCCTCCATATCTTGCCTTCTGTGCCTGTTAAATCCCTCTCAGGGAGTCATACTCATGTCATGCATTATTGTAAGTAAATAAGTGTGTATGTTAAGATCATTTCTTACCCACATGTCACCTCTAACCTTTGTGTAGAATATCCTGCACATTAGCATAAATATTAAGAAGATGCCATTCCTGCTATATATAGGGCTGCCTTCAGCTAATCAGTTTTTCATGCATTTAAATAGGAATATTAGAATGATGGTAATTACTTTAGTTTTCCATGAATGATCCATCAAGACATCGCCTTTCACTAGATGGCGTGAGTCGGGGTAAGTGGGCCAGAATTTGATTGTTTAGCTGGGTTTAAAATATCTTCTGTGTGATGCTGATGACTTTTATAAGAATGCATTCTTAAATCTATTATCTTTTCTGAGGATAAATACGCGAGGAAGACTAAAGGAATCTGAAGTGTCTGGAGAAAGATAAATTGTGATTAATTGCATGAGAAACAAAAATTTTGAGCATGATGGCAAGACACCCCCCCCACTTTCTGAATATGAGAAAATCCATCTACTTTTGGGAGGGAAAGGGCCTTTTATCAGGATGAGACTTTTCTTTCTTCCCTTGGCAAACATATCTGTGGTTTTAGAAGTTGCTGTCACACATGGGACCAACCTTTTAAAGGGTGAAATGTAAACGACTTGAATTTTTGTGCAATATTTACATCCCCTGAAACAACAACCCCTCCTCCATTAGAGCCAGATGTCAATGCTAAACTAACCCTGTCAAGCACTGTAGAGCAGCACAGCCTGGTGGCTGATGGGTCCCTCTCAGCCGTGTCCGCCTTTGTCTGCACAGCGGTATTTGTTTGGACTGAGTTATGGAAATAATTGCATGCTCTGCTTCTTTGTTTTATAAAAATTAGTAGAAAATTGGAGAAAATGATTGGTTTGGTGCGGCAAAAATATAGTGTTTTAAGTCTACAATCCCAATACATGCTGCAAGTGGCAAATCTTTGGTCCAACAAGATAATTGTCAGGATTAAGCAAGATAAATATGTACCCTGTAAGAAACAACAAAATTTGAAGCATGTTATTTTACATTACCAAACGTACACAAAATTATGTTTGTATATGTGTACGTGTATACATATGTTGTATATATATATATATACAAACATATAAAGAAAATATATTTATACTTGTGTTTTAGTATATATGGCATGATTGATTGAAAAAGAATAATAAATATTTAAAAGAGACTTATTAAAGTCCTGGCAAAGCTTCCATCAAAAACATATTTGATTAAAGATTTGAAAATATTTTTATAGGTATGAAAATAAAAGCTCCTTATGCCACTGAGTGTCTTTATGATTTTAGTCTCTTACATTTCATTTTCTCAGGAAACTTTCATGCATTAAAACACTGGACTCCCCACTCATTGTGAAGATGGATTCTCATCCCACTCCCAAGACATCCATAGACAAACATACTGATTTCCTTTCTGTCGGACATGTGACGGTACACTGCTCCGAAGATAGCAGAGACTTTCTAGAGACTTGTCCCTAGTTTGTAGGTTACAGAGCCTCACATGAACACATACATACAAACATCTTTGTGTATAGTTCCAAGGCCCTCCTTGGTCTTCCTCAAGGCCAAAGACATCCCAGCATCCCTTTATCCCTCAAAATCTTCTTCACCCTACAAAGGAAAAATGCAGGTTTTGCTTTGTATGATGATCCCCCACCAACATTTAGTGTCTGCATAGAGGTTTCTGGGGCATATTGGTGGGGCAGATTAAATTGCTCAGGGGTCAGGAAGTAATATCACAAGCCATCAGTCTTTCTTAGATAACTGTCTTGCCTTGTTGATAAATGCCAAATAGTTCTTTAGAGTGAACAGTCGGAGCTCTTTGTCTATAGTGACAGAGACAGAACAAGATCTTTGAGGTTAGACAGACCTGGATTAAAGTTTCAGCTCTGCCATGCAAAACTGCGGTCTTTGGTGCAACCTCATTCTGCCGGAATAATAGTTGGGGTTTCTTTTTTCACATGTTCTTGACAGAACTGCTTTTTGAAACGTGAGCAATAACCACCATCATAGTTTGGTTACAAAGTTTCCCCTGGATGGGGAATCTTAGGCATGATTCCCAAGGCTTTGGAGAGTGAGCTCAGATTCTCACTGGAATTACTGGTTGACTCATTGATGGATTTGTAATTGAACGTACTATCGGGAGGTAGAGAAAACAGGGGGTGCTGAGCCTGTGTCACTGGAGGTGTGCCATTCACTGGCTCTTCTTGTTCTGAGCCTCTTCTTCTGCTCCCCTCTGCTCCCTGACTTTCAGGGGATGAGGACTTTTACTCCAACATTTCTCCCCAATCTGATGTTTCCACCTCACCTCAGGTCTACAACAAAGAACTCAGCTGATCAGGAACTGAAACTTCTGGTGTCATGAGCCAAACTAAACCCTGTCTTCTGTGAGCTGGTTCATCAGGTATTTTATCACAGGAACAGCAAACTAGCAAACACATACATTGAATAGTTCCCTTGTTCCTTTTGCAAGATGCGTCCCTGAGACAGTTGTCACCTTTCTTCTCCTTGATGCTTTCTCCCTGTACGCTTTGGCCTTGCTTCATCTCTTACCCTGCTTGTTCCTATCCCCACCTTTCTTTCACAAACATTCTTTGCTTTTCTTTTGCAAGTGTCATTGTGCAGAGCTCCAAGTTGTAGACACGCTGTTATGCTTTAAGATCTCCATGCCGTCTTGATTTTGATTCTGTATTTCCATCTACAGTCCCTTTATTTGCCCTTCTAGAAAGGTATTGCTAGCTATTGGTCCTCATTCCCCTGGAATAGGCACTTGTGCCTACATCACAGGACTCCAGGATGTTAACTGGAGGATTTACAAAGCCAGTGTCAACATAAAGCTCCAGAGACCATGGCTTTATGAGTCCCCATGTTTCATGCCATCAGCATATTATAACAACACTTTGAAAAAAGTTTAAGTAGATATTGGCTTTTGTTGCCAATACCAGGATTTATTGGCCCAAGAGTCATCGATCGTGGGCAAATCTTGGTCATTATGATGCCTTCAGGACAAATAAATCTTTATCAGCTGAACATGAATCAATATTATTATGCTCCACTTATGCGCATCTTTTTCCTAACTGCATTGGGTTTTCAACCAAATTGTGAAATATGAGGGGAAGGGTTTGAGGGGGCAGTTGTGAGACATTATGCTAAGAACAGCCCTGTGCTTTGCAGCGGTGCCCATGCTAACTGAAGGCAGGCCCCTCCAGCTAGATATGTACATGTAATATGTGTGGCTTTCGCACACATGCGCATGAAGTATTTTGGTGCCCTTCTCTATCCTCTTCTGCCCCTTTTTATGGGAGATGTTATTCTGTGACTATGTTTCTCATACTGGTTAATGAATAAAGCACTGTTGGCCAATAGGAAAGCAAGATAGGCGGGGCTAGGAGACTAGGAGGAAAGAGGAAGAAGGAAGGAGGAGTCAACATGGAGATCCTGGAGAGAGCAGCATGCTGGCCCATTGCTCCCTGGTAAGATGAGCCACGTGGAAATACTTGGATAAGTAGAAATGGGTTAAACACTAAAACAGAGCTAGCCAATAAGGAATTAGGAACTGGCCAACAGCATTATATCAAATACAGAGCCTCTGCGTATTGGGCTGATGTGGGGGCGGGACCAGACGACAGGTGGCTGGCTACATATTTTCTCTGATAAAAATATCTCGTTGAACCTGAAGCTCACGATTCTTTTTTTCTCAGCTAGGTAAGCTGGCCAGAAAGCCCCAGTGAGGGAGGCTTCTGTTCCTACCCCTCCTCTCTGACCTGGAGGATGAGGCCTCAATCAGAATTTTTTCTTTTTAACTTGAATCCTGGACATCAGAACTTAGGCCATCCATCATACTTGAGAAGCAAGCAAGACAGACTCTGAGCCATGTCCCCATCCCTCTTCCCGGGTCTTGCTAATAGAACTGAAGGGACCGCTGAGAAATGGGGAAGTTCACTTTCAAAGATAAAAATTCAGACACATTCTGTGACAATCGCATCCTATGCTGGGCCAGGCAGCAGAGAGGTCTAAACTGGGAAGTCAGAGAAGCTGTGTATAGCTTGGGAATTCTGAATTTATTTATCTTCATCTGGCCTTGGTGATCCTGACATACAGCCTTTGGAGAATGACTTATCCCCTTATTATGTGAAAATAGATATCTTTTGGCATTTCCTCCTGTCACTATGAATGAATTTTAACATAATTTGGTGCTAAAGCCATGCTATCACTGTTAATGAAATAGGAAAAAGCAAAGTGCCATTATTCCCATGAGCTTTGGCCTAGCTTCTGACCTACTACACATGTCCAAACTGTTTCTTATGAATTACCAGCTTGATTTCAGTTTGGTGTTTCAAATGGCAAACTCTTTTCTGTTCTGACTGCCACACTAGTTAATTGTCCCAACCAGCTTTATCTGCCCAGCTTCATCTCATCTGCACAACCAATTGGCTTCCCTTTTTTCTCCCTTTATTCCTCATCCATTTGAAAAGGATGGGGGCAGAAGCTGTCTTCTTGCCCATAAATCTTTTACATCGTTCTTTAAAACTCCATATTGCTTATTGACTGTATGTGTGTTTTATGTTTGACCGTATAAAATGCAGTGCTGAAACTTAAAAATAAAAAAAAAAATATTAAGACTTGGTGATTTCTTGTTAAGATTTATCTTCCTGCCAAAAAAACAAACACTGTATTAATTGTGTGAGAACATGAATAATAAGAGCCATGCACTCCAGAATTCCTACATAGAACAAGTCCCTCATTATTTTCCTGCTGATCCCACTGTCAAATTCAAGCTGGCTTTCTTGTTAGTGTGCTTCAGTCTCTGATTGACCCACAGAAAACTTTCAAACCAAAGCTCACTGTGCTAGTATTCCAAAAGGAGACAGGAGATGTGCTGTGGACGTCCATTCTTCGTCGTTGTCTAGCGAACAATCTAGGCAAATGTATCAAAGCCAAGTTGAAGTCAACCGTGGGTCACATGGTAGCTTCATGCAATGTGATGTCTACTCCCAGGGGTTTGGTTAAGAATAGAAAGAGCCAAAGGAACAAGAGAGAGTTGTATGCAGGCTTTAAACTTTTAGCCAAAGCCAAGAGCCATCCTGCCACGTTTCAAAATGGATCACAGCACATGCGCTGTGGAGCACAGTCCTCACAGCACACAGCTGTTATCTGCAGGTTCCTGGTGGACTTCCCAAACACAGGAAATGCCCAGCTATAAAGGGCAGAAGCCGTTTCTCAGGTGCTGCAGCCAACACTGGCTGCACAACTTCACGAACCAGTGCTACAAGTGGAAACCATTGGAATCCAAGGCTTCTGGGATCAAACATTTTACTGCTGGAGTAGTTAGCACCACCAGGACAAAATCCTTAAGTCCGCCCTTCACTCTCTTTGCTCTCCTCTGCTTTGAGCTTGTCAACTACCCACAGAGCACTTTGCATTCACGGTGCCCTCCTCTTTTCACCTGTTCCATATTGTTAGCCATCTGCCCACCTTTCCTGAGAACCCAGAGGTTGCTAAGGACTGCTAACAGGTTCCACAATTCTTGGCTGTGAGAGAGGTTGGCAGCCCTACGCATCCCACTGAGGTATTCCGGTTCTCTTCGTCCCTGAAGTGCACGCTCTACTTCTGTGTGTAGTTTTCCTCTACGTATCCTCCAGATATTTGGGGACACTATAAAACACGTGAAGACACTCCAATGAGTCTCTCCTTTGCAGGCATTGGCATCTGGAGTCTGGACATCACTTGCACATGTGCCCTGGCTTCCCGCGTAGGTCTGGTCCTCTGATTGAGAAATTTTCCAAAGCATCTGACACATAGTAGGCATTTGGTCACTTTTTCATGACAACAGTATAGCCTTTTCAGTGTCATTAGTCTATTGTGTAAACGCCTTTAGGCATTTATTTGTGTGCCTATCTGTTGGTCAACTTTACAAACTCCCGCAAGGACTCAGAAGTAAATGTTGGGCTGATGACATGATTCAGTAGGTAAAGGGACCTTCCACCAAGCATAAATTCAACCCCTAGGACCCATGTATTGGAGTATTGGAAGGGAGCCTTAGCCCCATGTTCTTCTCTGACCACCACACAGATGCTGTGGCATGTGCAACACCCCCAGCCCCCACATAATAAAATAAATAAATAATTTTTGATAAAGTCCCAGAGCAGAAGTTTCCACATGAAACCAAATCTTCTTACTGATACTTTTTGTGGACATTCCAGGTGAGAGGAGGAAAGGCAGAGACTTACAGGGAGAATAAAGGACATTGGAGAAGGGAGCATCTGGGGAGAAGGAGCCAGAAGCCTCGGGCTCCAGCAGCTGCTAGGCTAATTGTGTCCTAAGAGCCTTTGACGCCAGGAAAACAGCCTGTAAGGTGTCACAGACATAGACGATAAAATCGTCATGGTACACGAATGTTCTGGAAACTGCAAGTGCCACATCTGCCTCTGAAAAACACCCATGAAAGATTTCTTGATGTAGCCTTACATCATTCCACTTGATCGCTGTCATCCTTCTCAAATAAGAAACATGTAGGCGAGTGGCATCACATATAACACTCACAGGTCCTAGGCACACGGAATGAAGACGGCTTTGTTTTCTTTGTTCTGTGTGGCTTCCTTCGCCAACCTGATTGCTGGCCGTGTTTCCTAGAAAATCAGAGCTGACGCAAGGATGAGTTTTCCACTAAGGCCCAACGTGCAGCCCTCCATCCAGTTCCTTCACTCTGGCTCATCTTCAAGCCACTGTCTCCCAGCAGATTTCAGAGGTGGTTGAATGGAAGAGATTATTTAAGGAGACTTTTGAAGCAGAAAGCGGAAATAGATCTTTGTTTTAAAAGCCAGTAAGTGTTATCAGACCAGTTCAGCAGAGAGCAGGCATCGGGCGAGAGGCTCTGAGAAGAATGTGCACATCACGAGAAAAATGTCCCTTGGATGGCAGGCAGAGCAAGCCCAGGATGACGGGCCACGATAAGATCATGTTGCCACTGCTTTATAAACAAAAGGCTCTTCCACAAAAAACCAGTGTCAGCAAAACGTTCGCTTATTCTTGCTTTACTGAGCATGAAATGGGATTGAAAGATGGTATTAAATGGATTATTAAACTGAAGAAATGATGTCTTGTGATCTCTCCCACCAAAGCCCCCTGCTTGAGACCGGCATTGTCTCTGTGCAAAGCTCTTCCGAAGACTCAGGTCATTTACGTGGAACCTGAGCCTTTTAGATGTTGAACGGAGATGTCTACTCCTCATTTTCATGTCAGAATGGGGGTCCCCTGGGGGAGATTAGTTTGCTCCTCAGCTATTTTATTCACGCGTTAACATGTAGGAAAGGAATGTTCGTGACAGTTCGTAAATTTCAAACACAGAAAACTTCTGATTTTTCTTTTCCTGAAGTAAGAAAGAAAAAGGAATTTGCTTAAAAATGTGTTACCTAGAGCAGGTGAGATGGCTGAGCAGGTAAAGACATTGCTGCCGACCATGATGACCTGAGGTTGATCCTAGGGACTCATGATGTAAAAGAAGAAAACAGACTGCCACAATTTATCCTCTGACCCACCCCGCCACACACACACACACACACACACACACACACACACACACACACACACACATATCCTATTATTATAATTCCTAACGTTTTCTTCACCAATTATTTCTGATACCTACAGTCCCTTGGTTAGAATCTAAGAAGTGCCTTTAAAACTTGTGTCGGCTTACATTACTAAAAAATGATCTATACAGTGAATTCTTGCTTATTAAAAAACCCAGATGACTAGGGACTAGGAGAAGCTCAATGATTAAGAACACTGGTGGCTGCTCTTCCAGAGGACCCAGCACCCAGATATGGTGGCTCAAAACCATCTGAAACTCCAGTTCCACGGAATGCTATGCCCTCTTCTGACTTCCACAGGCATATACATGGTGCACAAACATACATGCAGGCAAAATAGCCCATACATATAAAATAAATCTTTCTTTTCAATCCATAGAACTAAAATATTTGTCTCTAATTCTTTTTAAATTTTATTTTACTCAAGTAATATTTTTTCATCTGTTTTATACTCCAATCGGTTTCCTTTTCCTCCTCTCCTCCCCCCTGCTCCCCTTCTTCCTCTCCTCTGTCTCCATTCAGAAAGCAGCAGGCCCTCCCATGGGTATGAACAAAGCCTGAAGTTGAGTCAGGACCAAGCTCCTCCCTTTGCATCAAGGCTGGGCAAGGTAATCCAGCATGGAGAATAGGTTCTCAAAAGCCAGGTAAGCACCAGGGACAGGTCCTGATCTCCCTGCTGGGGGCCTTACTAAGAGACTAAGCTATACAGCTGTCACACACACACATACACACACACACAGAGAAAGTCTAGTAGGTCCCATCCAGGCTCCCTGATTGTTGGCCCAGAGTCCATGAGCCCAAGTGTGTTTAGGTCAGCTGTCTCTGTGGATCCCACTCCATCCTGACCCCTCTGGTGCATACAATCACTCCTCCCTTTCTTCAGCAAGACTGCCAGAGCTCAGCCCAGTGTTTGTCTGTTGATCTCTGCATCTGCTTCTATCAGTTACTGGATACAGCATCTCTGATGACAATTAGGGTAGTCACCAATCTGCTTACAGTAGATGGCAAGTACAGGCACCCTCTCCCCTATTGCTAGCTAGGTTATCCTTGTGGATTCCTGGAGATTTCCCTGGTGCCAGGTTCCTCCCTAACTCCAAAATGCCCCCCCAGCAAGATGTCTCTTTCATCACTCTCCCCACTCTGCCCCACCCCCACCCCAACCTTCCCCCACACCCAGCCCACACAGCCCGCTCCCTCAAGTACCCATCTCTCCATCCCTGCTCCCCTGTCCCCTGTTTCCCCAGGAGATCCCTTCTCAGGGAAATCCATTCATCCCCCTTGGGGTCCTAACTTCACTTTCACATGTGACTATCATTTAAGCCTACAAAACAAGTTCAGGAACAAACCCATAGTATGCTGTTTCTGAAAGTTGTGACTATTTTAATATGATGATTCAGTCAAACATAGATCAATTCCAAAAGTGGTTTTATAAGTCTTAAAGAAACTCATTGAAAAAAAAAATAATCCCTAGTTTTTCTTTAGGCAATATTGAAATGATAAACTATACAATTTGAATAGACATTCTTTCTGAAAAGAACTGAAAATAATAGGCTTTTTTAGAAGCTGTAAATGCCTATATGGAATGGAAAAACTTACAAAGTCTGAAAATTGCTAGAAGTAGGAGCCAGAAATGTATACTGATTACTGAGACCAATATTCAACCCAAGAGCATTTGCTCAAGTTAATCTTGAATTTTATGGTCTTAAGGTAAAACCAGAGTTATGGATGGTGGGAGGCTTCCCCTGGATGGTATGTCCAATACTAATTCCTTCTTGGGCAAAATATAAAGACAAACTAGAAATAGTCCAGCTGTTAGGTGTGCATCTGTATCTTATGAGAAGCAAAGAAAACTGACTGACAGCAAGAAAATGGACACTGGGAGGATAATATTTCCTCTCAAAGTCAGGGTCAAAATCAGCCACAGGTGCATCTACAAATCAAGCCTACATCCTCTAGTAACCCCAGTGCAGCTGTAGACTTCAACATATTTGATCTGATTAACTGTAGTAGGATATTTTTCTCAAAAATTTATGAATGTGTATTTTTTAACACTCAAAGACATCATGAAGCTTTGGCCACATACTAAATTATAATACGGAGCTGGAAGGGAAAGTCATGGAGTATAGACCATAAAAGTCACATTCTCTGACCACATTGCTGAATCAAAAGGTGAAAGATAACACACACATGCACACTCACAAACACACACACACACTCACTTGCACACACGCTCACACAAACGTACACACAAAGACACACGCAATCCACTTTTCAAAGGTGCTTCATTATATCTCATAAAGGTAAGAATAAATACTAAACTATATAAACTTATAGATGGATTTGGTGACCCTCAGAACAAAACATAAAGGCTTGCTCTTTCTTGGTACTTATGAGCTATACTAGCATAGCTCTGAGAGGGAAAATACAACTGAATTCTACAAATTCAACAGAAAGTCTGAAAATGAAGGCATATCCCATGTAACCTGTTCAGGAATGAACAACAGAATCAGCCTTGCCGGGATAAGATCATGGAAATAAATGAAATAATATATGGCATAATAAAGATAATTAAGAGAATCAAATATTGAATCTTTGAAAAATTAATAACATTAGCATTTTGATTTTATAAAAGAGAAGGAAAATACATGTAATGTTGGAAATTTTAGGGAGATGATATAGCAATATGAAGTAACTCAAAACTAATAAGAGTATTAGGAATTTTATCCCAAATAAATTAGAAAAGCCAAGCAAAGTAAACAGTACAACCATCCTTCCCCAAATAACCCACCATGTATGATCCAAGAAGGTGGGAGACAGGAGCATTTCTGTGATTGAGAAAGAGAGTTAGTTACCAATCAAAGTCCCCAAGAGAGAAAACTCTGCCTAAGAGGTTTCAAGAGGGAATTCTCCAAGACAGTGTAGAAATTACATCAGTCGTCCATAAGTCATCATAAAGAGTAATGATAGGGAGGATGTGACCAGGGCTGGGGAGATGGGTTACACAGGAGAGCACATGGTCTTCGCCTCAGCTTACACTTGCGGTTTTGGGACCCTTGGTATAGTTAAGTCTAAAACAGATTCACTGTTGGCTCAGAGACCCTGCGGCAGAAATGTGGCATCCTCTCTTTAAGAGATACTCATAAACCACATTGTGGGAAACTCCTTTTTTTTTTCTTAATTAATGAAGAATCTGGATGTTTGACTGGGTACCAGCTCCAGCCTCTTTAAAATGCATTAGTTACAGTGAGATTTGGGTTTCCTAAAGCTCAGTTTCCTGAACTTTGATTAATTACTTTGTAAAATACAATAGCAGACTAACTAACTGGTGAAGGACTTCTAGAAAAGGAAATTCTGTCTTAAAAGGCAGAGTTACTTTTCCATTTAAATAATTTTCACCCTTCGTGTGTGAGACCGATTTTATATTATTGGAAATATATATTGTAGTTTTATAGGAAGTGTGTGGCTTAGCTTCCTAGAGGTATTGAACTGTGATGCTGAATGAAGTCATCAGAGGGCTGGATAAAGATAAAGTGGAAGTGAGGGACAAGGACATGAATTTGAAGTAAGCCCAACAAACAAAGGCTGTGTCCTCCATCCACTCTTATGAGCTGACTATATGAAGAACTGGAGGTTAAGGGGCTCGCGGGTTATCTAGTTTCTAAACCAATATGAGAGATGTTGAGCGCATTAACTTTCTCTGCATGTGAACTATTGCGATGAGTGTACATTTTAGCATAGCTCAACAGGGAAGGAAGGGTGGTGGCCATGAGGACAAGTGAGGTCAAGATGAAATAAAGGGGGTTGAAGAGAGAAGAAGAGTGATGAATTATAGGAGCTGATGGTCTAGATAGGAACTCTAAACAATGAACCAGAAATCTATCGAGCAGTGGTGATAGATGATGATGATGAAGACCATGATGCACTATTGGTAGTGGTAAGTCTAAGGACGGTGTTACGAGCAGGCTTTTCCCCACCACTGGTCTAGTCCTGTCACCACGCTAGCTCCCAATAACACACAGAGACTCTGTATTTGATACAGTGTTGTAATCTAAGTATTTTCACGTGGCTTATCTTACCAGAGAGCTGTGGGCCTGCATCTGTTCTCTCCAGGCTCTACATGTTGACTCTTCCTAACTACTTCCTCTTTTCTCCTAGTCTCCTAGCCCCGCCTATCTTGCTTTCCCATTGGCCACAGTGCTTTATTCATTAACCAGTATGAGAAACATATTTACAGAATAACATCTCCCATCAGGACCATGGCCATGGAGATGAATGGCTGACACAGGAGGAAGAATAGTGAGTAAGTCATAAAACTGAACAATCAAGAATTTTATATCAAGATAGAAAATTAAATGACTGCAGTGGACATAATTTTGTAAATTATTAAATCTAAACATTTTAAGCATTAATAGATGGCCTTAGTATATAATGATAAAAAGAGTATTATAGTTTGAAATCATAAAATACATTTTTATATTTTTATTGATGTTTGCATTTCATACAATGTATTTTGATCATATTTGCCCCACAATTCCCCACCTAATTCCTCCCAAATCCACCCCATCAGCCCAACCCCATGGTTTTTTTTTATTTTTAATTTAATAACCCACCAGCTCTCACTCATGTTATCCATGTGCTGAGTATAGGGCCATTCACAGAAGCACAATCTACTTTCCAGGAGCCAAATCCATAAAGAAAACCAGCTGTCCTTGCCCAAGTCTAGAGCAGTGTTTCTCAACCTTCCTAGTGCTGCAACCCTTTAAGATAGTTCTTCAAGTTGTGGTGACTCCCGTCCATAAAATTATCTTCATTGCTACTTAACTGCAATTTTGCTACTGTTACAACCCATAAATATCTGGTATTTCCAATGGTCTTAGGCAACCCCTGTGAAAGGATTATTTGGTGTTCCCAGGGGTCACCACCCACAGGTTGAGAACCACTGGTCTTTAACTCTTCCACTGGGGACAGGAGCTCATGAACAACTTACAATTCTGTATTATAATATTGACTGACCTGATCTTGTGCAGATAACTACAGCCTCTGTGAGTACAGTAGTCCCACCATGTCCAGGAGAATTTGTTAGAGTCCAGTCCTCTCCAGCCTCTGGCTCTTACACTCTTTCCATCCTCTCTTCCGTGATGGTCTCTGAGCCTTTGAAGGGTTTGTACCTCACTGCTGACTTAATTGAGAGGAGTTTTCCATATAACAGAGATGAAAAGTAGGGTAGGGTTAACTGGTGGAATTTGTAATTGGATAGAAATGGGAACCATTTTTGTCATGGGAAGAGTAACACACCTTGAATCATTTCTGGCATTGAAAACTGAGCCAAATAAGAAGAAGGTTATAAAGTGAACATGTCTACTATTTGACAGGGATGGAGGACATCAGTGAAAACAGTTTTTTTTTGGGGGGGGGGGAGGGGAGAACAAAGTTTCAACTAGGACAAGATATAAAGAGATGATTCAGAAAATAAGCAGAAGCTGTGAGAATGTGGCATAGATATGACTTCTGGAAGGCATGGTGGAGGGTTTCCCACAGTCTTCTGAGCATCTGTGTGCAGGAAGTTAAGGAAGGCTAGGTCTTGGTGTATGACATAATCAGAGGAGGTAGCCCAGGGTGACATCGGTGCTGGAGCCCATGGGTAGGAAGGACATCAAGAAGACCATCACATCATCTGGTTAGAGGTGAGAATGTTGCTGGTGTTCCTTTTTGCCCCGTGCTAATGGAAGCTGTGGCATTCTGGAATCTCTGTTGTGTGGTCCTTCCCCTTCCAGGAATACTGTGAGGCCATGTATCACTGTAGCATGGATTTTCCGTTTTAGCTTTCCCTTTTTAACTTTCCAATCAGACTTAATATTGGCAGAATTGTGTTCACGTCTTTCTTTCTAAACCCGCCTGTTGATGCTTGAATTCCCAGAACTTCAAATCAGTCGTAATTTGTTCCCAAAGCCAATCTAGCTCAAGTGAGGACACACTCTACACCAGTATTACAGAATAGGACATGGGGATGTAGAAGGAGGAATGCTGTGAATACAGGAAGACAGACACAGACAGACCTAAAAGTGAGGTGTGAAATGGGTCCTCCTGCTGCAGCCCTAAGGCCCCAATCCTGCTAACATCTGCTACCAGACTCCTACTCTCCAGAGTATAAAGTGATAAACTCTGGTGCCAGACTACTAGGTTGTGTGCAGAAGCCGTGAGATAAGTCCTCTCTTTGAGCTTCCTAAGAGTCAGACTGAATTTGGTCTGCTATTTCCAGTGGCCAGCAATGTTCTCCTGTCATTCATCATATGCCATGTCTGTCTGTGTGCATATATTTTGTTTTGGTTTTGTTTAGCATACAAAGAAATGAATTCAACTGTGGTATTTATATATGTATACATATATATATATGAATATATAGTGTGTGTAGATATATGAAATATATATACATATGTGTGTGCACATACATATTTGCTATTATATGGCTATATTTTTTCAATGTTACAGTTTAGTTTCAGAACAATGAGAGAGAGATAGTGAAAATATCTGAGAAGTTAGTTAATAGTGTTAAGTGATCCAAAGGCTGGAAAATTCAGGAATGAGGCTAATTGTGTTGTGTGCTCTTTACAGCCTGTACCTATGAGAATGGGTTCAAACTCAATTCTCAGTGTAGCAACCTTGATATGCCAACATCCTTGTGTCCCCATTTCTCTTTCTCTGGTTCTGTCATTTAGCGCAGTTTACACAACAGAAGTCTGTTCTTGGGACCCAATTTCCAGGACTTGTGTTGAACTTATAGATGATTTTGCCTGTATCTTTGCATCAAAGAAATTGGAAACATTTCAGAAAACCTGCTTCTAGGGAGAGGGCATGAGAACCTGGGTCAAGCACAGCTTTGATACATAACAAATTATGTTCTGATAATTTATTAAAGGGAGGGAGAATAATTTAGGGAGCTTTGGCAACCTGGATGAATAGAACTGATGATGGGGACAAATTTTATTATAAATAGCCTTGGAAGTGGAATATATTTGAATGGGATTAAAGATATTTATCAACAGGAAGGGTGCCAAGTCCTAGAATGATTTGCTTGACTATTCAGCTACTGAATGTGATGAGATTCCTCTAACTCAACTTCCGAGGCCACTCTCAAAATTCATAGCTTAAATGCCCCCAAGCAGTAAGATTATCATTAAAACCAAGTTCAGAAGAAAAAAAAACCCACACAAGAAATAAGGACATCAGCAGAAATGCAGAAGTTCTAAATTATATTTGAGAAGCTATTATACAGGATTTGGAACTGTCTAAAGTACACATTGAAAGTCTCTCTTTGCCTCTCTGTCTCTATCTGTGTGTGTCTCTGTATCTTTCTCTGTCTCTCTCATAGGCATCTATCCATATCCATGGATTCTATGTCTGTTGATTCAACAAACCACAAAGTGAATGTAGTTTTTAAAGATGCCGCCATTGCTGATGCTGTATGCTAACCCTGCAAGGGTTACATTTGCATTGTAACATATGAAGACTCTTTTCTCATAGGCATTTCTTAAGCATTCCACATTACAACTGTTTACACAGCATTTATTTTATAGTCCTATTATACGTAATTTAGAGAGGATTGATTTTATTTTATTCTTGTTTATCTCTCTGGTGCTGAGATGAGGACCCAACACTTAATAGGTGCTGATACACATCTGATGTTAACACAGAAGCGATCCTAGAAGAATCAAGGGAAAGAAATGTCCAGCGTACCTGTCTAGAGAGAAAACGGGGATGTGGAACCAGACTTCAGCTTAGTTCTGCTTTTTCCTGGCTTGCTCTTTGGCTTGGGAGACAATGACTTTTGTATTCATGTGTCTAAGTTTGAGTGGTGTATGTATGCATGTATATATTGCATGTGTGTATGAGAAGGTGCACATACGTGTGTGTGCATGTGTAGGTCAGAGGCTGTACCAGGTATCTCCCTCAGTTGGTCTCTACCTTATATGTGAGACAGGATTTCTCACTTGATCCCAGAGCTGACTGACACCACTAGTCCAGCTAGCCAACTTGCTCTGGGCCAGGGGTGTCCTCATAACGCCGTGCCCAGGTACCATGATTAAAGCAGCTACAATGTATGTCCTGCATTTATGCCAGTGATGAGGATGCACATTGAAGTTTCCACACTTAACACGGAAAGTTGTGTTACCCACTGAGGCACTCTCAGCCTGAGGCATATGACTTTTAACAAGTCTTGTTCAGCTTGTGGTTTTCTTATCTGGAAAAATAGCTAATGATAGAATCAATAATTGCAATGCATTACACAGTCCTTGTAGCTCTGAAGGGAAGATACAGCAGGACCACCTTTTCCTTCCACTGGTTTCAGTTTATCCACAGTCAGCCCCAATCTGAATATAGGAAGTGGAAAATTCTAGCAATAAACAACTCGTGTTTTAAATAACTTTTTGCAGCATATTGTTATGATTGCCCTTCTCTTTCGCCAGTTGTTATCATTAATCTCTTAAAGTAGCTAATTTATAAATTTGACTCTTTGAAAGATATGTATACTCAGGGGAGAGAGCAATGTCTATATAAGGGTCAGTACAACATACAGTTCCAGACATTCACAGGAGGCTCGGACCGTATCCTGTGTCCCCTAAAAATATGAAACTGGCGTTCAGAGTTTAAGCCCTTGTTCCCGTCTCGCACAGCCCGCCTGCCTGTCTGAGCCGCCTGGCTCATAGCTTTTGTATCCACTACATTGTTAACAGCTCTGATCTCAGATAAGTGCTGGTTTTCCCTAGCTCTGCATTCTAGAATGTCATGACGCCGCTCTTCTTCTCTTCCTCCTGTTCTCTCTTGATTACAGGGACGGTGTTCAAATCCCACAGCGCTCTTCAGATCCCACAGTGCTCCACTGCTTAGTGTTATCCAAGCCAAGAATAGTAAATGGAGGTCCCGTCTGTTAGTCCCCCTAGTACGTTTCTCCACAAAAGGCAGTTGCTGAGGTACACACGTGGTGCTCAGCGGCGAGTGACCGCGCTTGAAGCAGCTTTGCGGGAGCTTGGTGAGACCCATGCACAAAGTGCCACCACTCGGCTTCCCCACTCGCTCTTGCACTGGACATAACACAGTTTCCAATGGGCAGTTTTCATTTATTTATTATGTATACCGTATTCTGCCTGCAGGCTTGCCTGGCTGCCAGAAGAGGGCACCACATCTTCTTACGCATGGTTGTAAGTCACCATGTGGTTTCTCCGCACAGAACTCAGGACGTCTGGAATAGCGCGCAGCCAGTGCTCTTAACCTCTGAGCCACCTCTGCAGCCCCCACTGGGCAATTTTCAATGAGTTCTAGGTAACCCTGTTTCTCCACCCTGCCACATTTGGAGCTGTGCCATTCTTGCTGGGAGCACGCTACTCGGTACAATGAACAGCCTTTGTGTTCTCTTCCCCCTGCATCCATACAAGTGCCATTCCCAACCTTCATAATCCACCAACTTGTTTTTAGATATTGCCCCTCAAGGGGGAAATTCCCCATCTTCATCCCCTTCCCTCCCAGCATCCCCGTTCCTGTTCAGGAACCACTGAATCAGACTGCCTGCTATCAAATGAGCCGCTGAACTTAACCATTGTGTTGGACTGTTTCTGTGTCTCTGTTTAACATGGTGTGTGTGTGTGTGTGTGTGTGTGTGGTGTGTATGCACACATGCACACGTGACTTGTGGAAACTAAACACAATATGGTAGTGAGGAATGAAAAAAGGTCCATGATTTTACAAAAGATAGGCGAACTCACTCCTGCCTTCCATCCTCTCCTCTCTTCACATAAGAAGATAAAGCCATCTGTGTAGAAACTAGGAAGCAAGCCGAGTGTGGATGGCTAACATTGACTGTCGGCCTGGCAATATCTAAAATCACTGAGGAGACAAGCCTTTGGCCATGCCTGTGATGGATTTTCTATGTGGGGTCAATCCAGGAGAGAGGGCCTACCCTAAATGTGGTAGCACTAGCCCACAGGCTAACACGCCAGACTGGAAAAATAAGGAGAAAGTGAGCTGAGCACCGGTATTCAGTCCCCCGGTCCCCTGACTATGAATATACCATGACCAGATCCTCATACCTGCCACCTTCCCAGCCATGGTGGAATGTACCCTCATAAGCCAAAAAGAAAGCCTTATTGGCTTTAGTTGTCTTTTTGAGTGTTTTGTCATAGCAATAAAAAAAATTAACTAATACGTTCACTTGGGAACTGATAGGAGATGTTATTCTGCAAATATGTTTCTCATATTGGTTAATGAATAAAGCACTGTGGGCCAATGGGAAAGCAAGATAGGCGGGTCTAGGAGACAAGGAGGAAAGAGGAAGCAGTAAGGATGTGTCAAGAGGTAGAGCCTGGAGAGAGCAGCATGCGGCCCGCTGCTCTCCGGTAAGATGAGCCACGTGGAAATACTAAGATAAGTAGAAATAGGTTAATCATTAAGACAGAGCTAGCCGGTAAGAAACTAGTACCTGACCAACAGCCTTGTATCAAATATAGAGTCTGTGCGTGTTATTGGGGGCTGGCGTGGCGGCGGGGACCAGACCGGCAGCAGGGAAAAACCTGCTCGTAACAGGGAACCTTGATCCTGGCTTCCAAAACTGAAAAACAACTGTGCTGTGTAAGCTGTGTAAAAGCCTATGGTACTTTTGTTACAGCATCCCCAAAATTGAGGAAGATGATTTACTTATAGAATACAAATTTGCATCAACTAAATCTGTAGCTAAGTAGGCTGGGCAGAGTGTGGTTCCTTGGCAAAGATGTGTTCCCTTGGGAGAGCTCTGCAGCTCAGAGCTTTGTTTTCCTATTGCGATACATGATCACTAAAAAAGCCAAAAACAAAAGCAAGCCTAGGGTGCCGATGTGTCCGTGAAACTCAACGCTCCAGATTTATCGGAATGTTTATTCCCCTGTCCCCGTGACTGGCCAAAGACACGGGATGATTGAGTAGTTGGTTTTTGTTTTGTTTTCTGTTCCCGTATTGTACCTGAGTTCTGTCTTAGTCTGCCTCCTAAATAGAATAATCAATGCCATTATCTCTTCCTCCCTCATCTAAATCACATCAGGACCCTATAGTAGATCAATAGTTACAACAAAGAAGGTCAGAGATTTCATTCCAGGGGGACTCATTAGTCCACCGTCTAGGATCGGGGTGTAGGATCCAGGGCAGGTTATCGACTCCTCCACCAGAGTTAACCACAGCTATCAGTTATTAATCCCGCACATAGCCCCGCCCACAGGGCTGCACCTACACGCATAGAGAATTTGACCATGAGCAGGCAGGTTCACTGCCGTCTCCCACCCCGTCTTTTACTTCCCTCTTTCTCTTCTTATTTAAGAATTTGTCTTGTCTGGCAATCTAAACAATTTGAGGCTTCATTGAGATTCTTAGCAAGTACAGGTTGCCTGTAATCAGACTCGCATCTGCTGCAGTATTACAAAGACTAATTAAAATAAATTCAGATCTTAAATTAGTCCTTTCAGGAACATTTATTGCCTAGGCCACTGGGCAATAAAGGATGTAATTCAGTTAGGCTGAGGAGGAAAGTGGTATTTTGATTGTATTTCTTAACCGGCCCCTGGAAGGTGAGGGAAAGGAAGGATTGTGCCCGGTAGTATCCATTTCCCAGAAGACGCTACTGCCCAGCTGGGTGTCTGTACTTTTCGGCCCTTCTTTTGAACACCTTGCCTGTCTACACTGTGGGCTAAATTATGTGGATAGATCAAGGACAATCCTTTATTTACAGGTCCCCCTGTAAGTCTGCAATGTCCATTGTCTGGATCAGAACCGTCCCCATACTGGCATCCATTTCAACTGCTGTACCTTGTGAAGTTCGTGTTACTCAATAAACACATTGTGAAAACACACAAGCATGTTCCTCTCCGTTGCTGCCATGCTGTGTTCAGGACACCTTGTTCAGACAGCTCTATGAGACAGGGAGTAGGGAGCTGATGGGGGCCTGTCCCCAAATCTTCACATGCATGCTATGAATGTCTTTTTAATGACTGCCAGTGCAGTCAGTATCTCATAATTTAAGCCTACCCCTATAATTTGACACATCTCTAGCATGTTCTGTATATCCCATTGTGTTAAAATGAGCTTCCCGAGGATTTCAAAGGCACGCACTTCATTTTGTTTTCAAAGAACAGCTTCCCTTTCAAGTTCAAGGATCATGGATGCAAGTCTATACTCTGGATGAGCCCTCAGATCCTGCCCTGAGTCTATGTACATCTTGCTCTTCGGATTGGTTTTAAAGGTAAAATACAGCTGTGATCCACAGCCAAGCACTGGGCTGAGCTCCTGGAGTTCAGCTAAAGAGAGGAAGGAGGGATCAAGTGGGGGGGGGTCAAGAGTATGATGGGAGAAACCAGAGACAGCTGACTCGAGCTAATGGATGCTCACAAACTATGGACTGACAGCTGGGAAACTTGCATGGGACCAAAATAGCCCCTCTGAATGTGGGTGACAGGTATATGGCTTGATCTGTTGTGGGGAGGGCTGGGAGTGGCACCAGGACCTATCCCAGGTACATGAACTGGCTTTTGGGAGCCCGTTCCCTGTGGTGGGATATCTTGCTCAGCCTTGGTACAGGGATGTGAGTTTGGTACCTCAACTTGGTACTCCAGACTTTGTTCACTCCCCCAAGGGAGGCCTTTCCTGCCTGCTTTGAGTGGATGGCATGGGAAGGGGGGAAGGCAGGAAACAAGAGAAGAGGAAAGATGGGGAATGGAACTCCGTTGGTATGTAAAATGAAAAATAATTTTTTAAGGGAAAATACAGCAAGGACAAGAAGTGTCCTTAACACCTTTATATGATGCTCCACACATTCCTTGCAGGACAGGCAGTCAGCTTTCCTGTCCTGCTCAGAAATGCCCTCATAACTGTACCAGAAAGTGGGTCCCCCGCTCTGCATCAGTTGGAAGTTGTGTTGTTGATGATGATTACCCTGGAATCCTGAGCTTTTCAGAGCTGCCCTTCTTTGGACATCTTAGGGAAATCTGAAGCAATGGGGTCTAAGCCAGGCATGGCCTCCAGACACCCCAAAGGCTGAGCCTTGCGTGTATCCATTGTCACAAAACTGCCTTGGAGGTCTCTAGAGCTTTAGATGTGTAGGGCCCTTCCTGTCTAACTAGAATTAATCCTATTAAGAAAATGTCTTACGTTATAAAGTTTGCTCTGAAAACGCCCTCAACAAATTCTATTTTAAGGGAAATGGTAATGTCTGGAGCAAGGAGTACATGTATATTCAACTCATAGGCCATAGCATTGTAACGAAAAGTAACTGGCATTGTATTTATTGTCTGTTTATCCTTGGCCTTAATTATCCAATAGCAATGCTCATTACACTTTCTTGTACGCCTTCTTCCACCACATTGGTATTTCTATTATGGTTGTTTAAAAATTGAAGCTACAGCCCAACCTCTTTTCCATTCTCTGAAAAACAAAGGACAGGATGACAACAAACCCCTCTTCCCCTGTGGCTTGTTAACTCTGTCCTGGGATGCCTCCATTAGCCTGTCTTTGGGTAATAGGTTTTGCCTCTCCGCACAACTACCCAATTCCAGGGGTCGTGGCATGAACATGCCGCCCCCTCTCCTTGATGTTTTTACAGATATGCGGTCATTGGACAATCTTCTACACATTTCTCTGAGGTTTTTTTTCTACTTAATCACCACAGAATTAAAAGATGCTGCTTGCCTTCCTGCGGTGAGAAAGTAAATTAATGGGACAAGGCTGGATGCTCATCTTATTCCTGGGTTAGCGTTTTATTTCAAGAATGATTTATGTCCATTTCTAATTGCTTCTATAGTTTTCTCCTTAGAATTAATTCTTAAATTGCAATTAGCACACACGCACGCACACACACACGCGCGCACACACACACACACACACACACACACACACACACACACATTTGGAAGCATTCTGGAGTGAGAATTTGTTCCCTGTTGCTCTGTTCTCTCTTGCTTTAGGATAATAAGCAATAGGGGATCACTTAGGAAACCCCCTTGTGGCCTTTTTAGAAGTTCTTAATTAGAGTTCATTTTAAAAATTAAAGGCTGTCAACACTATTTACATAGAAAATGTCTAAGAAACCGGTGACTGAGAAAATATTTCATTTTGGAAAAACTAGAACCTGACAGCAAAATACACCCCACACCCTGGCATTCGTCCCTGTTCTTTACCCCACACGAGGCTGTGCTCTGGGGTGGAACGGAGCCGGGCTCTCTCCTTCTGGCTTTGCTCCTCTCTGTTCTCCTCTTCTTCCCCTGCTTTCCTTCCGGTGTCGGCTCAATACCTCCACCCCTTCCCCCTCCCTCCCTGCCTGCATTACTCTCCCCTTCTCACCCACCCCTTCCTTCCTTCCCCATGTTCCATTCCTCTTCTCCCTCCATTCTCTTTCCCTCTTCTCTCTTCTCCCGTCCTCCTCTTTGTTAGAGAATTCCCGTGTATGGTATTAACTGAACCATGCCTGTGTGGTCACCCCCAGGCTGATTCCCAATTACAGACTGCTTAATAAATTGGAAAGGAGAAGCCTGTGGCTTTTGACCTTTGCTCCCAGATAGTTTTTTCATTACCTTTCATTGCCCTCCAGTGATGGAAGCCTCTACACTTCTGATATCCACTGACTCTGGCTCCATTTTTGGGTCTTCAGAGCTTGCTGGGCCCTTGAGGAGGTTTCCGTGTGCTGATAACATCTGTCACCGCCCAAGTTTTACTGCAGCATCCCTTGCTGCTGGAGACATAGCCAGAGCCCTGAGCAAACTGTGTGGATCTTTAAATCAAAGAGTGATTGTTGAGCAACATGCTCCCAACATTCCCACCATATAAAACCTCAAAGCTACATTACGTGTAACACTTTAACCTTCGCCATGTTGTCCAGGTAATGATTTCAGGACCTGGCTCTCATCCATCAAGGGCCTGTAAATAAGCACAATGTGAGAGCAGCAGGGATAGATCACAGGCGGACAGTGTTTTCTCCAGCATCCTAGACCGCTCCTGCTTCCTGAATAAGGCAACTGGCACATTGCACGGCATCGTGGATGATCCACTGTGCAGCACGCCTCTCTGGGCTTGCTAGACTATGCTGAATATTAGTTAGAACCCAATTCTGCACCCTTAGGCAGGATTCTATGGCCTAGATCAAGCCATGCCTCCCCATCTCCCTCCCTCCCTCTCTCCCTCCTCCCTTCCCTCCCTCGCTCCCACCCTCCTTCAGTCCTTCCCTCTCTGACTCACTGAGTTCCTTCCTTCTTTCTTTCCTTCCCCATCTTCCTTCCCTCTTCTCCCTTCCCCCTAATAGCCATGATTATTATGAACTCCTGGAGAAAACCAGTGTATTTTTGTAGTGTTAGGGGTTATAGTCCATTGTGTCAGGGAAGCTGTGCCGGCAGAAGTGTGAGACAGCTGCTCACATGGCATCACAGTCAAGAAGCAAATGCAGATGAATGCTGATACTCAGATTGCATTTTCCTTTTTATTCACTCTGAGACCTTCAGCCCATGGAGTGGGCCTGCCCACATGTAGGCAGCCTCCATCTCAGTTAACCTCATGTAGAGACTCTCTCAAAGACACTCCTAGAGAGTTTTTTATTCTCCATGATGATTCTAAATCCCATCATGTTGACAATAAAGAAACAATAATCATCACAGAGACTATGACCATTGTTAGTCTGTGGAAAGGGCTTCCTAATAGAGTCCTCCATGCATTTAAAAACTGCTGAAAGCATCAGTCAACTCAGTAAAACTAGACTGAGAATTAATATAGTGTTCTCTCAGCCATGGGTTGGCAAGTGATGGGCACAGCCATCAGCCAGGTCCTTGATTGCTTGCTTCCTGGATGTGGAGATGCTGAGCACTTTACAACAGAGCAAGAGGATGTTTCAAAGGGACTTAGCTTTTGTAAAAGATGTCTTTGTCACTGTGTTCTCCCGTCTAAGAAGGCTTTAACTTGAAAGTAGCAATGCTCTAGGCACATAAGGAAAGCTCCTGTGCTAGAGATTTTCAATCTCCTTTCTTTGCTGTCATTCAAATCTCCCAACTCAACAGCAACAATACCAGGAACCTTCTTACTTGAGGGAACAATGCTATCAATACCTATTTTTCCCCTAGTAGCAGATGCATGAGATGGGTCTCAGAAAGATCGAATATAGAAACCTTTTTCTTCCTGGAGAGAAATAGTGTGACATAATAAAATATTGAGGGCAGCAGCATTTAATCCATGGGTATCACATGTGCTTAGGAAAAGTCACATACCATCCTTGAGCACAGAGTCTCCATCAGTAATTATGACATGTCATACAGATTGGGATATTTCCATAAAATACCTGTCTCCATAGCACTCCAACTATGCTGCTTGGTATAGCTGTGTAGACAAGAAAGTGTAGGAATGGCAAATGAATGAATACTGGAAAATACGCTGTGCCACCCACCAGGGTTTATGTAAACAGAGTGGCTAATGTGGTAGTAAAAAGAAATTTAAAACTTTCTCTTTATCCCTTGGGAGTAGATGGGGGATGGGATGGGACGGTTGGTGGGGGGGGGCATGGGAGGATGGGAGAGTGAGGGAACTGGGATTAATATGGAAAATAAGATGTTTTAAAATATAATATTTTAAAAGTTAAGAAAAAATACTCTATACCTTTAAAAAAACAAACCCTTGTTGCATCTATGAGATTCTGTTGTTATAGCAGCTGCTGCATGCTCCAACCTTACACGTTGCCTCTCTAGTTTGGTATCATATGGTAAAGTGTTTACACTGCTTTCACTCAGCTATCCTTTGTCTGATTCTCACAGCGCCTCTATCCAGTTGGGACTAGGCCTGTTACTAGCCCTGCTGTACAGGTGAGAATCTGAGCATCAACTGACTAAGGTCGAACAGCTCACAATGTCGAGGGAAGCTCAAGTCTTCTGAGCCCAGAGCCCAGCACTGTGTTTCATTTGGGTTCTTGAAGGACTCTTCTTCTTCTTCTTCTTCTTCTTCTTCTTCTTCTTCTTCTTCTTCTTCTTCTTCTTCTTCTTCTTCTTCTTCTTCTCTCCTTCTTCTTCTTCTTCTTCCTAGGGAACAGGACTCCCGGGCTGAGTGGCCTTAGGGAAGGGCATCTAGAAGCACCTGCTGAAAGTTGTCAATAGCTCCCAATATCAGTCAGCTGACAGTGGTCAGATAAACATAGGGACAGAGTTCCAGCCGAAGACTCTGGTGATGTTTAGACATAGACACTGAAGAGACTGTGGGTTCTATTTGTTCCTTCAGGCGTGTTCTTCGGGCTTCTCTACCCTCCCTGTACTCTACAGCCAGATCAAACCACCCCTCTACTGATGGGAGATGTTATTCTGTATATGTTTCTCATACTGGTTAATAAAGCACTGTGGCCAATAGAAAACTAGATAGGCGGGACTAGGAGACTAGGAGGAGGAAAGAGGAAGTAGAAGGCGGAGTCGAGATGTAGCCCGGGAAGAAGCAGGAAGCCTGCCGCGCGGCTCCCTGATAAGACGACCACGTGGAAATACTTAGATAAGTAGAAATGGGTTAATAATTAAGGCAGAGCTAGCCCATAAACAATAATGGTAACTGGCCAACAGGATTGTATCAAATACAGAGTCTCTGAGTGTTATTTGGGGCACACATGGTTGCGGGACCATGGCGGCAGGTCCGGGAGGCCGGCGGGGAGGAACCTGCCGTAACACTCTACCAGCAGGTGGCCAAAAATGGGAGATGGGTGAAGGCATGAGGCGGCTTCCTGTACAGTGCTTCCTCTGTTTCTTATATCGTCTCTGAACCTTTGTCCACAGTCCAAGTGATAAACTTACGTAACTCGCCTTGACCATGCTTTCTGTTTCTTGATGGGCCACTTTTATGACCAGAAGACCTGGGTACTGACAGGAATTCATGTCTGGATTTAAGTTCATGAGAATGGAAATTAGAGTGAAGACCCGGATTCAGGCAAAGCTTAGCTGACCTAGAGAAGGAAGTAGAGAAGCTAAGAGTGAATATGAACTGATGCGACAAGCCGGGGGGGACGGGGGGGGGCACTGCTGAGTAGCTCTTGTAATCCTCCAGGGACATAACTCCATAAAGATGCTCTGAGTTGGGGATGAAGGAGACAGTGAGATCTGGAGAGGTTCAGGGCTGAAGGAGGGCCATAGCTGCAGGCTGCACAGACATTGGGATGACTGGTGCCCCACCTCCTGAGACTGAGTAGCTATTGATTGGACCCATCTTTATTTCCTCCTGGACACATGGTTTATGGTCCTCATATTCCTGATTCTGACACATAGGATGTGAACCAAAACTATGTGATAAGCTGTAAAACCTCCATCACTATCCTCTACTTTTTACCTGTTATAATTAAGTTTGATACAAATCACCGTTGTATCTACTAATCACTCCCTCAGTTTCTTGCATTCAATCTCTGAAACAGGATCTGAGGATACTTCTGAAAGAGTTAAACAACCCCCCCCCTTTACTAAGCTGATGACCATTATAATACCCTCTTGAGACACTATAGAGTTAGACAATCTCTGGTGGCATTTTAGGTATAGATCCTGTGATGGCTGCTACATAAAACACTGTGCATTAGGATCCATTTTCTGCCTTTTTCTCTTCCAAAATGATCACCATTTGTACTGAGTGCCCTCTTTGCTCTGAAACCTTATGCTGTGATAAGTATGAAAATGGGAGATTACATAATGCTGTCGCTAATGCAGCCTTCTTCAACAGTGAGGAAGCCAGCATCTTCTTAATATACAGGGAGTGGTTGCTGTTAATAGACACAGTAGCAAGCCTGAAGGCATATTGGCAGCACCTGCTGAGAAATGGAGGAAACACAAGTCTTCCAAAGAATCCTCCTGAATCTTTGCATTGAAATGAATACCTGAATATGTACAGTACACACAGAGACAGAGAGAGACTCACGTACAGACACATGGACACAAACACACACATACATAAATAAACACAGACACACACACACACACAGCCACAAACACATACATGAATACATACATACATACATGTGTGTGTACACAGATATACACACATACACAAAGGCATCCATACACACATGCATATACAGACATGTACATACATACACATAGATACATGCATGCATACATGTTTTTGTTCTGTGTTTTTATCCTAGGAAAATCCATAAAAGCAGACACAGGCATGCTATGGGTTGTGTATCAGGAGATGTTTCCCAGGATGTGTCCCTCTGCCATCCTTTCATCTGTGTTCTGTCTCTCAACATCAACAATTCTTATGATCTGCAATCCCCTTTAAATATAGATTTTGATGCTACATGCGAAATTCTTAGGAAAGGAAAAAAAAAGAAAAAGATTATACCTCATATGTATTCACAGGCACTGATTACAAAACACCTTTTTGAATTAAGTGCTTGTCTGAGTCAAGGTTATGCAGCGGTGAACATTCCGTTGAGTCTTCTTAAGGCCATAAATGTATTTAAGTAATTGTGCACGCGTGGGAACAAAATAGCCCTGGGATTGGAATCCTGAATTGGAAAACCAGTGTGAAATGCAGATTCCCCATCTCCCATTTCTGAAAGAGCTGATAGAGGTCTGGTGAGGGTGTGGACGCAGAGATGTGGTGGCATGGGCGTGGACACAGAAACGTGGTAGTGAAGGCATCCCTGGGCAGAGGTAGTCCCTTCTACTTCTGGATTCCCTTGTGCTAAAACTTTCATTGCAGATACTTTGCCCATCAAATGCATTGTTGGATCAGAGTGTCACATGTTCCTTCACAGATGTTATTTCAGATTAAGCCACTGGCAGCGGGGAATGGACGTGGCTTGAATTTTCCTCCTCACTTGGTAGCATTCCTACGCGCAGCCATCATTTGCAACGTCGCGTTGCTTGCATAATAATTGAACCGAGCTGATATTTCAGGTAATGATGTCAAGATATATTATACTGCAACCTCCTCACTTGAAAACCAGCCCCAGAAAGAGAATGATGAGGGCCAAGTTGGGACTGAAAGGGACCTACAAGATGTCATCTGTTGTTAGAATCTTAAAAGCTCCTAATGACCTGTTATTCCCAAGTGGTTTTTACCACTGTGTCTCTTGAGTTTCCTTATACTAATCAGGCTTTGCAGCTAGTATTATCTTTCCTCATGGTCTAAGACCCACAGGATTGATTTTAGTTTTTGACTGAATGAAATTCTTGGTTAGCAATTTATCATGCAAACGTTTTTTTTTTCTGTACTTCCAATCCTATATTCAATATTGTGACACATCAGATACATTTATGGTTTTTCCCATGTTAAGATACTCTGGTGTTTAAGAGTGTCTGGTGGGCTATATCTTGAGGCCAAGTGTCAAGTTTGCTTTGGGAAATGTATTCTATGCACTTAAACTAAAGATAATGCCTCTGAATATGTTCACAACACAGAAGATACTCTGAGCAAAGCTCAAACATCATTAAACCTAAAACAAAAATACAAGCAAACAAACAGACAAAAACAGTGGTGGTTACCAAGAAATCAATGTTGTTTGGATAATATAACATACAAATTATCCAACATCTATCCTACATGGTAAGTGGTGTAATAATAGTGGGGGGGCTTGTCCATTTGCTCCTGGCTTTACTTGAAATATATACAATAATATTTGGATGAACGGGTGAACAGA
Source organism: Cricetiscus sungorus (assembly GCA_030556225.1). Classification (NCBI taxonomy): domain Eukaryota; kingdom Metazoa; phylum Chordata; class Mammalia; order Rodentia; family Cricetidae; genus Cricetiscus; species Cricetiscus sungorus. The sequence goes on along the minus strand of JANBXA010000738.1, from coordinate 14,159,929 downwards.
TGGATGGATGGATGGATGGATGGATGGATGGATGGATGGATGGATGGATGGACAAATGGATAGGTGGGTGGCGTATGTGATTTGAGATTGGAACCCAGGCTTTTACTGTAAACCCAGGCTTCTGAAAGGCCGTTTTGCATCGGTGAGCTTCACAAACTCTTTCTGGAAGTCTGTGTCCTGCTGTTAGTGTGAAGAAACCAAAGGGCAGAGGGCTAATGACCTCTCAGGAGGGGGATGGAGCTTTCTGGTAACTGAAAGCACTTTATTCAGGGCCTGGAAAATGAGTTCAAAATTGAAATTGCTTTCCCCAAAATGGTTGCGGTCTTTCAATTTAAAGTAATTGGAGAATAAATAAAAACACGGAGAAGCCCATGAATGTGATTCCCCACATTGAATGGGATCCTTGTGAACTTGTAGTTCCTGGTCAAAGAGGCAACACTGGCAGCCACTCTTGGGTGTCTTGGGTGAGAGTTTTTGAGAGACTGTGTCTCTCCGCGTCCCTTGAAGCGCTCAGTGAGCTCAATCCCAAGGCAGGCTACAAATAAGGCTAAAAAGCAGAACTAATACGCTATCCTGTTGACTTTTTTAGCATTTGGACAGAATAGGATGGATACTTTTTCTTGTTAGGCATTTTAACATTCCCATTGTACATTGGTGACTTTATTTTTTAAAGAACAGAAATAAATCTAGCTGTCCCCTCACGGGAACAATTTCCCTCCGTATTTCTTTCAGCTCTTGTCCCAGGAGGCGACAGATGAGGTAAGATGTGATAGCAATACTGATTTCAGAGCTGAGATACCATCTGATCCACCGGGAAGAGTGGGTGGATCAGATCAGAATGAGCCCAGACTCCTGGGCAGCCATCTCTCAGCGTGGGCTTTGCTCTGTGGATCAGAAAAACAGCTGGTAACCCGCAGTATGTTATACAAAAGACCTTTGCCGTGTTTTGTTGTTTCCAGCTATGATGCAGTGTGAATCGTCTCAAATGCTGGTTTTTATTTGTGTGCCTTTTTGGTGGAACAAAAATCCCATTAAGCAACTGGTTTAAAAACAAAACATGAAACTGGCGATTCTGCCTTAATGTGTGTTTTAAATGTGAAAGTTCTAGCTGCAGAAGTCATTGATTAGGAAAAAAAAAAAACAGCCTTGAAATTACCCGTGACACATAAACATCTATGGAAATAAGCTATCCTGTGGTTTATTCAGAACTTCTGAAGTCAGGAAATTTCACTAAGTTATTTTCCCGAAATAAATCGTGGTATTGTTTTCAGGCGTATTGCTTATATTTGAATTTTCCTGGTGTTCTTTTTCTGAGTCAGGGTCTTTTCCCATAAAGTGAGCATGGTAATTTCTACAAACATTGGAACATTTGTATTTTGGGACGAAACCCAACACTTTTCGTCCAGATCCAAGTTTCCCTTGATTACTGAGTTGTGTGTTTGGCTCTTATGTTCTAGTTTCCCATGCATTTTTTAAAATGAAGTTTTATTTCTCACTTGGATCCTTTTTTTTTTTTCCATTTCCTGCCTCTGTAGTCCGTGTTTCTGGTAATAATTAGTGTCAGTGGGACCAAAATTCTGTGTTTGTCAAGAAAGGGAGACAAGAAGGAAGCGGTCCAGTTTCACGGATGTTCTGGCATGTCTAAAAAAATGAAGGAATCTGAGATTGTCTGGGTGTTGCATGGATGTCAACCCTAGCAATGGCTATTTGGTATCAGGAGGTATCCTACCAGGCATGTGTTAGACCAGTTTCCACACCCACCATTCTCTGACAGGGCTGATGGCCTCTGGTAGACCAATTCTGTGGTTCTTTATGTCTCCAGAGTGCTTTCCATAGCTCTGTTAAAGACTTCAATGAAACGATTAAAAGATGACAGTCACCCCTGTCTCCATGAAAAAAGGACTTCATGGCATATGACTGTATTCTTCAGTATGGAGACTGTGGCCCCATCAAAGAGTCTTGGTGCTTCTACTATAAGCAAAGTAATTAGTGTTCAGTGTGTAGCTAATTTGATTAGCTGTGTTTGAGACTCCATCAACTTAGGCAAGATATATTACCAAGTTCATCCATCCTGCACGACTATTTTCATTATTATTTTCACTAGTATTTGGAAATTCTAGCAATACTGATGTCCCCTACGTAGAATGACTGAATAATTAAGGAAACAATTCCTAAAGGAAGAATGATATTTAAAGAAGAAAATAGAACACAAACCACATGATCATTTTCCAAAGAGCATCCAGGTACACAAATTTTTACATAAATCAATAAGATCTGAAGAGAAAGTAGACTGCAAAAGAAGAAAATGAAGAAAACAAAAACACATTTTAAAAAATCATGTGGCCTAGTAGTGGTAGCTCACACCTTTAATCCCAGTACTCAGGAAGCACAGGCAGATAGATATCTGAGTTTTAGGCCAGCCTGGCCTACAAAGCAAGTTCCAGGACAGCCATGGCTTCTACAAAGAGGAAATCCTGTCTCAAACAAACAAACAAACAAATAAATAAAAACAAACAAACAAAAAATCATGAGAAATGAAAACAGTGACAGAACGTGGCAGTTTGAATAAGAGTGGTCCCCATAAGTTCATAGATTTAAATCCTTGGCCATCAGGGAGTGTTGCTATTAGACAGTATAGCCTTGTTGGCGTAGGTGTGGCCTTGTTGTAGGAAATGTGTCACTGGGGGATAGATGGGCTTTGGGGTTTCAAATGCTCAAATCAGGCACAGTCTCTCTCTTCCTGCTGTCTGCCAGTCTGGATGTAGAACTCTCAGCAACATGTCTGCCTGCATGCCATCATGCTTTCCACCATGCTGATCACACACTAATCCTCCCAACTGCAAGCCAGCCTTCAATTAAATGTCTTCTTTCTAAGAATCCCCATGGCATCCCTTTCCAGCAATAGAACATTGACTAAGACACAGAAGTTTGAGAAACACCGAGATAAAAACAGAATCAGCACAGAACCTTACTTCAGGACTTCTTTGAGCTGTGGATATTATCAGTGTCAACGAGGAACATCTAACAGCCAGAGAGTCCTCAACTTAATCAACAGGAGAATTCCCACATCTGGTGCCTCATTTTCTTCCCCAAAAGAACAAAATTTTAAACAACCTTTTAAATGCTCGCTTGGACATAAATTAAATGCTATTAAAGATCATTGTGTTGAATACAATGTTTTTGTAGTTCCATTAATTTTTCAGTCAATTGTTTATTGAAGAGCTGGTAAGTGCTGATGCTAAATTAAGTCCTTTTACATAGATTCAATTGGCAATGGCTCCAGAGAGTAGATTATCCCCTCCAATCCCCTCACACACACCACACACACCACACACACCCCACACACACACCACACACACACACCACACACACCACATCACACACACCACACACACCACACACACCACACACACCACACACACCACACCACACACACCACACACCACACACACCACACACCCACACACACACACCACACACCACACACACTACACACCACACACCACATACACTACACACACCCCACACACACACCACACACACCACACACACCACACACACACCACACACACACACCACACACACCACACACACCCCACACACACCACATCACACACACCACACACACACACACCACACACACACCACACACACCACACACACCACACATACCACACACACCACACACATCACACACACCACACACACCACACACACCACACACACCACACCACACACACCACACACACCACACCACACACCACACACCACACACCACACACACCACATCACACACACCACACACACACACCACACACACACACCACACACACCACATCACACACACCACACACACCACACACACCACACACACCACACACACCACACACACCACACACACCACATTCCCTCACACCCCACACACACCACACACACCACACCACACACACACACCACACACACCACACACACCACACACACACACCACACACAAATACCACACACCACACACATCACACACACCACACACCACACACCACACACCACACACCACACACCACACACACACACACACACACCACACAAATACCACACACCACACACATCACACACACCACACACACCACACACCACACACCACACACACACACACACACACCACACAAATACCACACACCACACACATCACACACACCACACACACACACACACACACACACACACACCACACACCACACACACCACACACACACACACACCACACAAATACCACACACCACACACATCACACACACCACACACCACACACCACACACCACACACACCACACACACACACACACACACACACACACACACACACACCACACACACACCACACACCACACACACCCCACACACCACACACACCACACACCACACACCACACACACACACACACACACACCACACACACCACACACACCACACACCACACACACACCACACACCACACACACCACATCACACACACCACACACACACACACACACACACACCACACACACCACATCACACACACCACACACACCACACACACCACACACCACACACACACCACACACCCCACACACCCCACACACCACACACACCACACACCACACACCACACACACCACACACACACACCACACACACCACACACACCACACACCACACACACACCACACACCACACACACCACATCACACACACCACACACACACACACACACACACACACCACACACACACACCACACACACCACATCACACACACCACACACACCACACACACCACACACACCACACACACCACACACACCACACCACATACCACACACCACACACACCACACACACCACATTCCCTCACACCCCACACACACACACACACCACACCACACACACACACCACACACACCACACACACCACACACACACACCACACACAAATACCACACACCACACACATCACACACACCACACACCACACACCACACACCACACACACCACACACACCACACACACACACACCACACACACCACACGCACCACACACCACACACACATACCACACACCACACACCACACACCACACACACACACACACACCACACAAATACCACACACCACACACATCACACACACCACACACACCACACACCACACACCACACACCACACACCACACACACCACACACACACACACACCACACAAATACCACACACCACACACATCACACACACCACACACCACACACCACACACCACACACACCACACACACACACCACACACACCACACACACCACACACCACACACACACCACACACACACACACACACACACACACACCACACACACCACACACCACACACCACACACACCACACACACACACCACACACACACACCACACACACACACCACACACACACACCACACACACCACACCACACACACCACACACACCACACACACCACACACACCACACACACCACACACACCACACCACATACCACACACCACACACACCACACACACCACATTCCCTCACACCCCACACACACCACACACACCACACCACACACACACACCACACACACCACACACACACACACACACACACCACACACAAATACCACACACCACACACATCACACACACCACACACCACACACCACACACCACACACACCACACACACCACACACACACACACCACACACACCACACGCACCACACACCACACACACATACCACACACCACACACCACACACCACACACACACACACACACCACACAAATACCACACACCACACACATCACACACACCACACACACCACACACCACACACCACACACCACACACCACACACACCACACACACACACACACCACACAAATACCACACACCACACACATCACACACACCACACACCACACACCACACACCACACACACCACACACACACACCACACACACCACACACACCACACACCACACACACACCACACACACCACACACCACACACACACCACACACACCACACACCACACACCACACACACCACACACACACACCACACACACCACACACACCACACACCACACACACACCACACACCACACACACCCCACACACCACAACACACCAATAGGTAAAGCACTGAGGTTTAGAATGTCTTGGTAACTCTCAAGGGTGTGAAAAGCAGAAATCAAGCATGAGCTAGAACTCGCTCGGCTAACCGCGGTGCTACCATGAGTGCTACATAACGTCCTATAAATCTTTTCCTATCACTCATGGAGGGACAGATGACTTGAAAAGCTTCAAAAATCCTAGCGTGAACTCAAAATGTCCAGGAACACAGAGACATGCTATTACTTTCTGTCACATGGTACTGACTGGTGACTAGGCAGGAAATGAAGCCACCCTGCTCGCCTGCATTAAGGTAACCTACCACAGCTGGTAGCTTCTAAACTAGTCTGCTTCGGAAAATGAAGGGAGACAGCATTGCTTTGTGACAGCTGAGATTCTTTTATTGCCAGAACGTGGGGATTTCCTATTAAATGTACATGCTGCTTTGTGAAGAAACACTGGAAACGTCTCATATCAGACCCTTGTACTGTCAAAACTAAAGAGGTTTACTTTTTTAAATTATTTGAATATTGACATGAGGGATAAAAAAACAGGACGAGTAACAAAAGTGACATCAAACGATGACATCTCAATAATTAATGGTTCCACTGAAGTACAACGTGGGCTTTTACCTTTGAGGAACACAGCTGGATTTCATCATGCATAGGGTTAATAGTCTTCTCTGTAATGTAGTTGGAAATGGAGTCATATCGTCTCGATGCACTGTCTAAATTCCTGCTTCTACATGCGCTGAAGTACGGCAAAACAATATGTCTCTGAAGCCATCCTCTTAAATGAAAAGAATTCTGAAATAGGTATACGAAAATCAGGTTCTCAAATATTAAACCCAGTATGCACTTGGACATGGAATCTCTCTTTTTATTGGTGTCTGCAAATATAAAAGATACATTTTAATGGGATGGGGCTCATAGAGACAGCAAGAAAATGAAAGGATGCCTGAGGCCAGCAGACAGCGTCAGGGCAGCAATAACTAGCAATAACGCGGAGGTGTGGGAGGTGGGCGCATCGGAAGGAAGATGATTGGAGGAAGAGATGCCAGACGGGGAAACAGAGTATTCAGTATTTGCCATCCGTGATCTACTCTGCCCTTACGAATTGGCTCCGCATCCCTGAGCAACCTGGAGTTATAAACCCCATCTCTGTCCTTGGCTAGCTCCCATCAAGTGTAGCAGCTACCGTGGATGTGGGAGACTGGAGTCTGACTGTGAAATAAAAGAAGTTGTTCCAGAGAAATCTCTTGGACTATATAGAAGCTTTGCAATTTCACACCAGGAGCTATAGACTGGCCTTGTTTTCTGGTTACAAATCTGAAATAGCATCCGTCTATCTGTCAGACTGACATCTTTTTATATTCCCTTTCAATCACTCTCAGGGAAAGAAAACTTTGATTCTGGTTTGGTGGCTTCCTTAGTGTCTGTCACTTGAAAGATATTAAACAGAATAGCAAATTTCATTTTCTCTGACTTTGCAAGATTTTAAAGTTGGAATTCTCCCCCCATTCTGTTTGGGTCCCAAGAACAATAATATGACTTACAGATAACCATCTAATAAAATGCCCTGGAGCACAGGTCTTCTGTCTGCCTTCACATAGCCCCTAAAAGATGATAGGATAGGTTTACACACTCATTAAACAAACATGAGCCCTGAGCATAATGGGAAATTGAAAAGCAAGATTCCTAAGAAGATGTCTTTCTGGGCCAAGCAAGGCTCTGCAAGAAGCAACAGAGGCCTGGGTCTAGCTGAGAGCAGAGGTGATGACAGGGTCCCTTTATGGACACAACTGCGGTGACGGCTGCTGGCACTAGAGGGGGAAGCTGTGGTGATGGTTAATTGGTGTCAGGCATGTGGAGACCAGAGTCTGGGTATGCATCACTAGTACCCACGCAAGGGACCAGGGTTCATGCCTTCCTATCCTAAGCACTTTGCTATTCCCTTCACCTCATCTTGCCTGTTGGTACAGGGCGATCCTGGTTCCATAGTCGCTAAAAGTCTATCAATTGACACAGCTGCATGAGAAGGGAGACGTGCACTGATGAAACATAAACGTGGTATCCAGGGTTAGTGACACCACTGGCTGCAGAGCCCAGCTTGCTTGTCCACTCTGAGTATCTTAAGGGGTCCATCGGCAGGAACAGAAGCCCTGTAGCTGGCTGCTAGGATGAAGGCTTAAGAAGCCCCAGAATTCTTACGTGGAAGCAGGCTGTAATTGCTGGTCTGAATTGTATTTGGTCTGTCCGGGAGTTTTGATGTTGTTTCTTTTGATGTTGTTTGGGTTTGGTGTTTGTTTGTTTGCTATGACAATGTTTCTCAGCTGGGGAAATGGTTCTGTTTGTAAAGGGTTTGCTGCTAAAGCATGAAGAACTCGGTCTGATCCCCAGAACCCAGGTAAAATCCAAGTTTATTTGTGTGGATCTGGAATCCCAGTGCTTGGAAATGGAGATGGGCAGATCTTCATGGCTTGTTGGTCTGACAGCCTACTTGAAACCTCTGGCCCCTGGCTCAGTAAAAGATCTTGCTTAAAAGATACTGTGGAGAGTGATTGAAAAAGACGCTCAGTATCAACCTCTTGCTTTCACACATACAACACATGGGCATATGAACCCATATACATACACATGGAAAAATGAGTACAGAGTTCTGTTTTGTGATTTAGAAATAGGAAATCCTAGACCTGATACGGTTGAACATGCATGTAATCTGATCATCCAAAAACTTATGGCAGGAGGATCACAACTTTGTAACTGACTTAGGCCATAAAAGGAGTTTTGAGGCCAGCCTACTGCATCTCAAAATCAAGAAGGAAAAAGAAACAGAAAGCATTTAATCTTAGAAGCTACATTCATTTTTTAGTGTCCTTGCACTCTCTGTTTCTTGTATGAGAATTACCACTTACAGCATAATTCTGTTCACTTCTAAGGTTCAACAGGAATGTAATATTGGCCAGTAGTGCCCATTGTGAAACCAGGTCCTATGTTTTACTTTTTTAACTTGAAATTTGATTCATGTTGTCTTCGAAGTTTTTGAAGCCAACTAACAATATGGCAGATTTATCAAGATCTGGTTGGATTTGGAGCCCACCCTATCTCTTCTGGTTAAAATTAATTATTCCCACCTCCTGCACCTGTTACGTTGTTTGATGTTGTCAGAGAGATGGTTGCATGCAAGTCTAGCTATCTATCACTTTGCATTAACTAAAAGCTTCTTCTTGGCAGAAGCTGGGTCATATATCTCTGGCTCCTTAATTGTAACCATATAGTTAATACGCAGTGTGTCTTCAATGAGTGGAGGCTGAGACACAACAGTGTCATATTAACAAGCAAATGTAGTATTTTCTGAAGACAAGATTTTAATGCTTGATCAATGGATGATCTCACTATGCTGAGTTCAGATCAACACCATGTGGGTGAGCTACAGACTGCCAGTTCCTGCCCCACGTTTGCAAGCACCTAAACTGCAATTTCCTTGTATCTGTCAAATCTTGCATAATTTTTTCTAGTGGCCAAACCTAACTTAGACTCATACAGGGGAAAGGACAGCGGAGAATACATTTCAGCCTGGCTGAACTTTCATGGCACCATCATCACAGACGCAATGGGAATCCATTTCAATACTTTTTAATAAGATCATTTCTCAGCCCCTGTGTATAAATAATGTCTCATTTCCATCACTGATCAATCAATCCTGTGACAAACATGTAAGCATAAATGCCTTGCAAGAGTTTGAGAAATTAAAAACTGTCACATATTGATAAATAAATGCATAAAAGAGAAATTCAAAATATAGATGTCTTTCATCTTTCAATCTATGAACATTAAATGTGTTCTCATTTATTTAGATCTTTAATTTCTTTCAACAACAACTTCTAGCTTTGCTGTGCCCTTTCTTTGTGAAGTTCATTCCTGGTAATTCTTTCATGCTATTGGAGATAAACATAGTTTTTTTAATTCCATTTTCTGATTGTTTATTATAAGATATAGAAGTATAATTCATTTTCATATATTGAGCTTGTACCTTACGATGTTACTGAACTATTCTTTGAGTTCTAATAGTTTTTTAAGTGAAGTCTTTGGGATGTGTCCCCTACAAAATGTCAGTTGCTATTAAAGAATGTGTTGAAATACACAGAAAAGCTAAAGAGCAGAAGAACTTATTACATGAATAAGTTAAATCTTTGAATCTCTGCAAGAAACAAAAGCCATAATGTTCTCTTCTAGAACAAGTCACAGTGAAAATAAAATTTAAAAAAAAAAACTGTAATCGAAAGCTTATTTTTAGAGACAAATCCAGAAACAGATTCTGACAAGCTAAAATTGTGTAGTTCTTGCTGGTAGATATTAATGTTGGTTTTTTTATATACTATTAACAACAAAAATGTAGACAGTAGCACCCTAGGCATGGCCCTCTCTCTAGTAAGTGACCCCTCTGTTCCTAGTTCCTCAGCTATAAAATTGGAAAGACTTAAGCATCTCAGAGGTCTGATTTTACAACAGGAAGAGGACGGGATGGACGAGAGAAGAAATGAGGATAAAGCGTGGAGAAACCTTCCCAGATGAAGAGAAATAGCAAAACACAGAGCCGTGACAGCAAGAGATTGACTAGGAATGGAAACTTTCCATTCGTCCTCACTCTTCTAGAAGCCACCATTGGTTCTGCTCAGAGGTTGCTAATGCAGAGAGGTGGATGCTAACTAACCTGGTGGCCTGGGTGAATTCAGTAAAAGGTGCGTTGAATCTCAGGTGCTTCTGGAAAATATAAATAAGGTCATTAGTGACAGGTGAATAACAGTATTTAGGGATGTAATGGCCATCTGTGAACTTCAGGAGAAGGGGAGTTTGTAGAGTTTCCTATTACTACTACATTTATAGTGGTGGTGGGTCGCACAAATGCCACAGTGTACATGGAGGTCAAGGGGCATCTTTGCTGGTGACACTTTTCTCTGGCCACCCAGGGATAGGGTTCAGGTCCTCAGGTTCGGCAGTGAACAACTTTTATCTATTGAGCCAATTTGCTGGCCAAGAAATTAAAAACCTCTTTGGATTTGGATGGTTTTGTAATGGTGTTAGGGATTGAATGAGGGACCTCAAGCATGGTAGAAAAAGGTTCTATCAGTGAACCATATCCCTGGTAGGAGAGGGGAAGTTTTAAGCCTCGATCATTGAAAGAATGATAACAGACAGGAAGCATTCACCGGGTCGGTTGATTCTGAAAGATTGTGAGATTCATTTAAATAGCATTGTTTCAATGGTGTTGTTGACCTTGCTTAGGACTTTATTTTTTGTGGTTGCCAGTTTTGGTGGTGGTGGTAGTGGTTTGTTTCATTGATTTATCAATTTTCTTTGACACAAGATTTCACTGTGTAGCCTAGGCTAATCTCTCATAATCTTCCTGTCTCGGCTTCCTAATGTTGCGATCATGGGATGGATGGAGTAACCTCATTACAATTTGACTATGTTTAAAATCATGATGAAAACACACTACTGGCCGTGTCTATGAATTTCCAGGAAAAATTAAGTAAAATAGGAAGAGCCATCCTGATTGTAGGAATAGGGTCCCAGACTGAATAAGGCAAAGCACCACTATTCACAGTTCTCTGCTTCTTTACTGTGGATGCAATGTGTCCAGCTGCCTTTCGCTTCTGTCACCATGCCTTCCCATCCATGAGGGACTGTATCCCCTGGAACCATAAACCAACAAAAACCCTTCCTTCCAACTTTCTTAAGTTGCTTCCTGTTGGATGTTTTATTCATAGCAAAGAGAGAAATAATGACTACAGCACATACCATGCCTGACCCAGGTATGTGCCCTTCAGGACGAGTGTGGTGGATAACTAGAAGAGTTCCTGATTGGGATAACTGGTGGAGCAGGGCAACCATGTAAGACCAGACGCTGGAGTGGAGTTTTCAATATAAACAATATGATGAGACAGTTGGCAATACTTGACTGAGCCTTCAGAAAAGCATGGACAATAGTTCTTTGCACTGCTCTTATAGTTTTCCTATAAATTTGAAATTGTCCAAATATAAAAAGCAGGACACGAATAATCATCCCTTTCCAATATTAAAGTTGGGATCACTGAAATGTCTTCCGACCTACGAGATATGTGAAATATGCCGTTCACAAAGTAAATGCTACCATTCACAGCTTTAGCCTACTAACTCTCCCTTGATGTTTTGTCCTGAAGATATGTAAACAAGAATGAGGCAGCAACATTAATAATTGCAATATTCAAAACTACCTGAACATCCATCTGCAAAGAAGTGATTAAGCAAACACTGGTCTGTTCACTTAGTGAATATATTCCATTGATGTGACAAGCATAGTGGCTGGATAGCAAATGCAGCCAGAAAAAAAAAAAACAAAAAAAAAAAAAAAAAACCTAGAATCTAAGATACTATGATCATCCTGTTAAATTGTGGCTATGAAACACACAAAAATAATATGGAAATATATGGAAATTTGAAAGGCAAAAAAATTCTTGTAGTTTTTTCCCTTCTCGTGTGTTTTTTTTCTTTTTCTTTCTTTCTTTTTCTTTTCTTTCTTTTCTTTCTTTCTTTTTTCTTTTTTGAGACAGAGCTTCTCTCTGTAGGCCTTGCTGTCCTGGAACTCTCTCTGTAGATCAAGTGGGCCTTGAATTCAGAAATCCAACTGCTTTTGCCTCTGCCCAAACTCAAGACTGGTAATTTATTTGTACTTAAGGTTGTCTGCAGTATTGCTGTGAACATGTTCCAGAGCTTTGGAGCATTGAATAGATAGAATTGCATGGGCAATAGAGAGCTGTGGGGTGTTCCTACCGTGGAAAGCGTGGTGAACAGAACTGGTTAAAGACTGACTAGAAAAAGTGTTGAAGAGTGTGTGTTTGCTATTGGGACAGAAATGGGCTTGGAGAAAGGGGATGGGGTACAAGATTTGCCTATTTGTTAAGCATTTCCCACCCTTGAATAAGGATGTTGGTTTTGCCGTTCAAACCATGAACAGATTACTCCTTACTTCATTCCGTGTTGTTACGAAGTTGAGAAACGACGATAAAGAAATTTAAAGGCAGGGGAGATGGCTCGTTGGTAAAGTACTTTCTATGCAAGTTCCCAGAACCCACATGAAAAAGTCAGGGCAGGCAGTGTGCGCCAGAGCTGTGGGGACAGACGAGTGGATCCCTGGGGCTTTCTGCTCAGCCAGGATAGCTTTCTCTCTGAGTTCCAGGTCAATAAGAAACACTGTCTCAAGGTGTTTATCACCTGAGCGGGAAACAAAGCTGAGATTGTTTTCTGACCTGAATATATGCTTGCCCATTCAGGTAAGACACACACACACACACACACACACACACACACACACACACACACACACACACACTGACCTGTCCATACATGTACCTGCACATTCATATGTACATATCCACACACAAAAAAAAATTTGAAGGGATTTTAGCAACAATAGATTATTGGGAATGTCTTCCGATGACCTTGGCAGTGGAAACACTGCTGTCCTGCATCAGAGAGGGTTTAGGGCGGCCCTTACCGATAGCATTTCATCCTCAGAAAATGACTCACTTCATAAGGTTTATAACCTTCCATAAAATGGCAGAACATTTTATTCTTTTTTCATTAAGCCGCCTTTGGAATCATTTTGGTCCCTTTATAGTCTCTTATTTAATCTGTTTTTTCATAGACTAAAGGTAGGGGGGGAAAATTCCATCTTTGGTCAAGATAGTAATTAGTTAGTATAAGTCACAGCCTAATTGCTTGAGGCCGCATCTCCTAGCTAGTTATCTCCTCCATCTGCCTCCATTGGTGACTTCTTCTGACTTCTTTTGAAACACATCTTTACCTTGTTAAACAATGGCAGAAAGGAAATGACCAACCTGCGCATTTTCCTAATTACAACAGCGGCGCGAGATTGTACTCTGTCTGACCATAGCCTTGTGCCCATACCTCGAAAACTCGCTCACCAGACCAAGAAAAGCAGGAACTCATAAAACATCAAAAGAGTTTCATTTCCTAGAGTGGAAACTCCGGTTTGCATAAGATCTACCACCAAATCTCTTGGACAAGAATTTAATCACAAAGAAGGCACCATCCGGAAGAAACCCGCCATTCAAACCCAAACTTCCAACCACACGCAGGGTCTTTTTTTTTTTTTTTTTTTTTTTTTAAGAAGAAAACACCAGCTCTACTTATTCCTGGAGGATTTTTTTTTATCTTTTAATTAATGACAGCCCTCGGGGCACTGAGCAATTGTTAATTAAAACAAGAAGGAAAGTGGAGGAAGTAGGCAAAAATGCTAAGATGAACACATTTCCTTTTCTCTGCAGGAGAATAACATTTCCAAGCCCAGCATTAATAAATATGAATCCTTTTTAGGGAAAGTATATGAAAATGTTAAAAAGAAATTCTAACTCAGCTTGGCACACACTGGCAGGTGCATAAATTAATCGGGGTTCCTCTAGGATTATAAACACCAGGGTGTCACCTTTACTGAGTGGTGGCAGGGCCCACTTCTCCACGCCAGGATGGATTGCATCTGTCTCTACACAAGCTGAGTCTGTCAGGGGATTCTGCCTGATCACAGGTCTTCTAAGGATAGCTAGCATTCACTTGCATTCTAGTGCTGGGTGGCCTTCAAACGGGCAGCCACCATCATTACCAGATAGTTCTTAACTACTTCCAGTTAGACGCTGTGCTCGCTGTCCCTTCCATTCACCAGCCTTTCCCTTTCCAGCCACAAAATTATTACTTAAAAAATAATAATTATTATTGTTAGGTCTTCTGATTCACCTCCTGTGAGTTTTTAATCCATGCAGGTTATTATTAGCGATATCACCCAGTTCTTCACTCTTGATCCCCCGGCACCCCATGTGAAGAAAATTCTTTTTATCATTTTTCTATATTTAGAAATTTACCTAATAAGCAGGGTTTTAGAGAAAAGGATCAGACCAAAGGGGGAGGGGAATAAAATCTATTTAGCACTTTATTTGGAAGGGTGACCAAAACCAGAGCCGCACAAGGAGGGGTGTGTGTGTGTGTGTGTGTGTGTGTGTGTGTGTGTGTGTGTGTGTGTGCATGTGTGTGTGTGTGATTTAGGCATAGATCAAGTCATTCTATGAAATTAGGGCAATCTAGGGTAGCTTTTTCCAATTTTTCTACGTCCCTCATTTTACATAATCATATAGGATTTTTATCAAAATTCTTTTCCAAAACCAGCACTGCCACCCTAAGGAACTGGAACCCCCTCCTCCCATTGTCCGAGTATCCGTATCCCTTTGATGTTCTTCTGTGTAAGAGGACATGGGGTCAGCTCATGGGAATCAGTGTCATTTACCGAACTTCTCAGATGCCAACTAAGATCAGTAGCTAGGAGACAACTTTGCATTCCATCGTGCTGTTAGAAGACAGCATTTATTTTCTGCCACAGATAAGGTCTCCCACACACACACACTTGGTGTCTCTGAAATACCAAGCATTAGGCTAGGTAATTGGGAAGCTATCTTCTGTGGAGGAAAAAGAAAACAGAATCTCTCCTCACTTTAGCCAATACATAATCAGACACAAACTCCCGAGTAGGAAATAATAGTAATAATGATGCATTTTCTCTCCTCCTCTCTGTAATAATGTCTGTTGGAAAGTCCCAGCTCCCTGGTTCTCTCCAAAGCTGCATCCCTTGCTCATTCTGATGCAGGAGATGGAGGAGGCCATTGCAGAAGCCCAAAGAAAGCCTGCCTGGCCTCAAGACCTACCTTTCTGTGTTTGCTTCACTCTGGCAAGACTATTTGGGGTGATCATTTACATATTACTTTAATGGGGAAAAAGTGCCAGGACAGCCAGGGCTACACAGAGGAAACCCTGTCTCCAAAAACCAAATTAAAAAGGAGAGGGAGAGTAGGAATGGAAAGAAAGCTTTTGGCTGTGTTTTTCAGTGGGGACCTACCTAAAAATTATTGTGGGTGCTCATTTAAAAATGCATTCAAGGGACTAACACTGGACACATGTCCCCTTGGGCCCTGCGCCTCCACCCTTACCCATTCTCATGCATTCCCTTCATTCGGAAATGTTGGGGTCCATCATTCATTATATCTGGTTATCTGATGCCTATGTCTCTAATTTGACCCATGCAGTTTCTGCATTTTTGGTGAATCCTAAAGTCTGATCACGTACAGTATTCACTGACTCCTGCCTGTTTACAGGCTACAACAGAAACTCCTCCCTAACCGTTTGTGATCCGGCCACCAAACTTTCTTCCTTTGAAACCTTCCTGCATTCCTCCTGCAACCATGTGCAACAGCTTTCTACTTTCTGGGTATCTCTTCTTGAGACTCCCCTCTGCGCCTTTATCCCAATACCCATCACCCAATCTCACCATGGCCCTTGTCCTCTTGGGGAAATCCTACTCATCTATCAGAACTCGCCTCACCCTGTCCACTATGGTTTAAATGGGGCATCTCCCAAGTCCAGGTGTTGCCACATGACAGACAGTATTAAGAGATGGGGCCTGAGCCTGGGGATGTAACTTAGTTGGCCTAGTGTTGAACTATCCTGCACCTAGTCCTGAGTGTTGATTTCCAACACTGTATAAATTAGACATCGTGACACAGGGCTGCAGGCCCAGCTCTCAAGAAATAGAGGCAGAAAGTTCTGAAGTCATAGGGAGTTCGAAACCAACATAAACTATATAAAAACTTTCTCAAATACAAAGAGGAAGGAAGAGGGGGGGAAGAGGGAGGAGAGGGTGGGAGGGAGAGAAAGGGAGAAATTAAAATAATAAATGAAACTTAAGAAGTGAGATTTTAGGTGGTTCCCTTCCAAAGGGGTTTTACAGGGGAACTCAGCCTCTCTTGTCTGCCGTCTGCCACATCCTGGTGCCTGAACTGTGAGGGATAGATGACAGCTTTTTATGCAGCGTCATTGGTCATATGCTGTTACAGCAGAGCCCACCAAGGTGGTGTGTTCTTTCTCTTTGCCTAGGACTCAACCAGGCTGCTGTGAGCTCTTTTCTACGCCCACAAACTGCAGTTGTATGCCATCGTGTACTCGTCTCTCCGTGGCAGCCATCTAGAGCACCAAAGGCCAGACCAATCGAGTGTTGACCCTGCGATGTGCCACCAAAAAATAGCTTTATTTCCAGAAGCAAGAGTTCACTGAAAGAAGAAAGAAAAGTGTGGGCCAAACTAAATAAACAAATTAAGTTTTTCATTTAATGAAAGAGTTTTACAAGATTATTCATGCGTCCACACGAGATCAAAGATAGATTTAAACTATAGCAAGACATAGTCCAGTTGTCTGAAGGAACAATACTTTTAAATGCAGACATAGAAT
Source organism: Cricetiscus sungorus (assembly GCA_030556225.1). Lineage (NCBI taxonomy): Eukaryota > Metazoa > Chordata > Mammalia > Rodentia > Cricetidae > Cricetiscus > Cricetiscus sungorus. The sequence continues at coordinate 14,142,444 of JANBXA010000738.1, read as the reverse complement.
ACTACAGAAAGACACACAGGCAACACTAAAGATGAGACAGATACAAGCTGGCTGAGGGCTTGGGGAAGGCTTTATGATTTACGTTCCTGGGCATTTCTATATATTGTGAGTAGTGTTGAATGAGTGCTAAATGTGACCATATTTCTGATAATCTAGAAATGAATAAATGACCCGATCAAAAGCCATGAACATTTTGATCATCCCTAAGGTATATTGATTAATTGATTTTTTTTTGAAAACTCATGCCAATATTTCCTCTTCTAGTAGGTAAAAAGGGTACTAATTGTTATTTTTCCCCCCAGTGGTTGATGGTGTTTATCTGCTTCTTAGCCATTCATATTTTTTTAGATTATGAAATGACTGGATGTTTTAACTGTCCCTCTCTTGAAATCCTAGTGTTTCTCTTCTGAAAAAGAAAGAAAGAAAGAAAGAAAGAAAGAAAGAAAGAAAGAAAGAAAAAGATTAAACCTTTGTTTCTTCAAGGACACAATCCCCTGATTGCTACTGGTTTTTAATATTCTTACTGTTATTTGTGACACACAGGGACACATTGGCATTTTAAATAACCCACACAGTGCTTCAGTGTGTACATATAAGGTGTTGCATGCATCTGTCATTTTGCTGTTTTGTCCTGTACTCTCTTACCCATTGGGTAGGAAGGCAGTGGGAACCTCCAGGTTAGGCCCTGCTTTGTATTGTTTCGTTTTAATTTGGTTAACTGGTTGCCTAGCCAGTTGTTTTAAGTAAATGCCTGGCACTTTGATACAATAGTTTAGTCTCTCTTATCCCCAAACCCCTTCTTGTCGCCATTCCAGATGGAGCTTCATAGGTCCCTCAGTAGAGCTCAGGAGAGGCTGTGTCTGTGTGGAAAGTGACAAGGACCCTTATAACCACTGACACTGTCACAAACTCCTCATCTAGTCTCCTCCATCCCTGAATGGGTTGTCTTTGAATGGTGGATCTGCCACTCTCTCTCACTCTCCTGGGAATGCAGTTTTCAGCTTCTGCTCACACACACACACACACACACACACACACACACACACACACACACACACACACACACACGGTGGGAGTTTGTGAGATACCAGCAGGCCCTTGATTCCATTTTAAAACACCACAATGTACAAGTCCCAGACATACAACACAGAAACCTGTGTCTGGCCAAGGGTTCCATGAGAATTAACTTGTCGGGGTCACCCTTGGAATGGTGAAGTTCTACCCAGAGAGGCCATGCCCTGCTAAGCATGGGGAGCAAGGACTTATGAGGGCTCTTCCCTGTCTCAGAGGCTAAGTAAAGCCCAAGACACACTCCTCGTATTTCTCATGCTTGCTTACACCTTCCTGACCCAACTTCTCTAGCTTCGTATTTTGAACTTGCAGTCAAATCATCTTTATAGCATATGGCTGCCTCCAATCCCTGGGTAGCAATGGTCCTGGGAATCATAGGACATGTAGAGAGCTGCGAAGTGCTTAAAGATGGCGCTGGCTTCCGCCTTCCACCTCCCCAAGGGTGAGCGCTCTCTGGCGTAAACAAGTCCTTATTTGGTTGAGTCTGTTCAGCCTGTCTGCTTCGGCGGCAGAGTAGCCTATCTGCAGGGTCCATGTAGCTCACTGGGGTTGGTTAGTGCAAGGGGATTTAAGCCTGTGCAGGGGTCCCCCGGGGCCCCGCGGGTCAGAAAAAGCATGTTCAAGGATCCTGATTAAAACTGTATGAAGAAGATCTTCCCTGAGTCGTGTCTTCCTTGCTGGCGAGGGTAGGCGAGGTACAAGGACTCATGGGTTCCACCCACTTGATATGCTCAGTTAAGACTGAACATATGACTTGAGCAATAAACAAGTGTCACTCTCTTGACATTTGTTGGTTTGTATGGGTTTTTGTTTGGTTGGTTGTTTTTGTCTGTTTTGATTTAATTTTCTGAATCAGGGTCTCACAATGTAGCTCATTCTGACAATAGACTCAAGGCAATCCTCTTACCTCTGTCTCCAAGTGCTGGAATTACAGGTATGTGCCACTACAGCCAGATTTGGTCATGACTTCAGACTTGCTACATGAGCAGGTGTTGATTATGCTCTGGAGAAATTGACTTGTGACTGAGCTCTTGGAAAACAAGGGTAGGAATGGGACATGAGTTGTGGTAACTTGGATTTGTCTGTTTAATCCTGGTCCCTTTGTCTGTTTAATCTGTAAAATCTTGTCCTCTATACATGTATTTTTCAACCTATTTGCATCTTGTTTATATTGTATAAGGGTTATGTGTGAGCTTGACAGTGCCGTAATGGGCCTGGGATGGTTGTTCTCTCTCTAATGAATGAACAAATGGATGAGATTAAGATATTGGTAGACTGAATAAGACACACTGCTCTTTCAAGTGTAAATGGGCTTCATCTAGTCAGTTGAAAGATGGCACATGCATCCAAAGGGTGGGTCTCCGGTTGCATGCTCTTCCTGAAGGTTTTGGGGCTTGCATGCTTGCAGAGTCATATGTGCCAATTTCATACATGTATATCTTCTATTGGTTAAATATGTGTGTGTGTGTGTGTTGTGCACATGTTATGTGCATGCAGAGTAATATACATATTACTGTATTAACTATGCTTAGGGTGCTTCTGTCATTGGTATTGCTGCTATTTCTCCGGTAATGTCTGACCAAGATGCACTGTTTATCCTTGGGAAGTTTTTATTCTTGGAAATTTCTCTCCCTGTCAAATGTCAGTCAAACACTGGTCTGTAGCTTCTTTTACTTTTTAAAGATTCTGTTCCTTTTAAAGAAGTCTTTGGACCATATGGGATGCATTTGAACAAATGCTGTGGATTAGAAGTTCGAGTCATTCTACTTTTTAAACAAACAGTGTTCTCACAACCTTTCGTGTATCCTCCTCCTTGGCTTGCATCCACTGAAGTTCCCCACACTCGGTTTTTGCTTTTTCCTCTCTGTTCCTAAATGTGGACATCCCATATGCCCCACGTTCTCACATCTCTCCTTGATCTCCCTTCCTGCAGCACATTTTGCACAGTGGCTGCCTTAAGTAGTAAAGACTAAATATACTGAAAAGCCTGGACTGTGTTCTAAGCTATGGACTAGACGTTTTCTCCAGGCTCTTACTCCATCCTTATAATCTAACACACCTAAGCCATAACTGCCCTAACTGATTCTATGTCCCCTAGTCTGCTTCTGCTCCTGTTGAGTAGTGATATCCTCCCAAATCAAGAAAGGTGGCTTAAAAAGACTCTGAGTATAAATGGTACGACAAGGTTCTGGAAGCTTCTAAAATTTACAGAAGGCCTCTCTTACATAAGCAATCACAATTGCTAGTGAGGAGAGAGTCTCCTTCCAGCTGTGCTGTGTGAAAATTGTACAGAAAGATCCAGGCATGCTTCTTTCATGAGCCCTCACCCATTCGGGGGGGTTGGGGCAGTGTATTTCAGTCATGCATTTGGGTTACCTATGCTCTGAAACTGAAGACAGACCCCCCCCACTTAAATGCTTTCTTTTGTAAGCTGCCTTGGTTGCATTTCACAGCAATAGAACAGTAACTAAGACAATATGCATATATATGTATACATATGCATATACAGCATATATGTAAAGAGGAGGTAATTAACTAACCTACTCTTGCGAAATCAGAACTGCTGCTTATGAACTATATGAATGAATTCGTAACCGGTCGTCAGTGATGCCATGAATTCTCTTCATTGCTTCCTGCTCCCGTCTGTTCCCTCTATGCACCCAGTGAAGGACAGAATCCACACTGAGCCCCTTTTTTCTAATCTGCATTGCCAAATACCTGAGACATTAAAATTTGTCAGCACACATTTATTAAAAGAATGCATGGGTTGGTGGGTGAATGAACAGAGGGACGCAATGGTCTTCTAAAACTAATGTGGATATATTGATGTAAGTCACATTTATAAGGATTCTCCCTTCTCAGAAGTTTCTTCCTCGCTGTCTTGGTGTACTCACCTCCACACTCTCCTAGGGCCACCCACTGTTCGACCACAGATCTGATTCTCCCCTGTGCATTGATTACAGGCATTGTAATCAAATGTTAGTGTTAATTACCCTGGCCTCCAAAGCATTGCATATGAGAAGTGACTACATCTGCTAAATAATAAGGATTATAGGCATTTATTGATTTACAGCTAGCAGAACAAATACAATACCTCCAATAATTCTTTATAATCAAAATTACGTGTGAGCCAGAACCTACCCCCATTGTGCTAAATGAGATTCAGGCTGTCCAGTGAACCTGTCATTGCTTTATTAGGACCACTGAGGACATTTACATTTCTAATCAACTTCGATATTAATTACTTGTGACCCAGGAAGGAGAAAAAATGACCTTGGGAATACTAACGTCCATATGAACACCCTGTCTTTAGTTAATGGAGCCAAATTCCTGCAAAATGATTTCTCTCCACCACAGCTATAAATGGGCTGCAAATCAGAACGGCCCCGGGAAAAAAGGTAAGTGGGATAAATTCCTATTTACTGAATTAATATTATTGGATCCCAGGGTACCTACCCTTCTCTTGGGGTGTTCTTCTTCTGGCAGTCTGCTTTGGGATTTTTTATCTGGCTCTGTTCTGAGACTGGGGATTTGGGGCCGGCATTAATTTTCGATGCCATCTGTAGAGATTAGTCTGTTCTAGGGACTCTAATGTAGTAGTTGAAGCCATTTCCGGAAGCAGGAGTGTTCTCTTATCTGATCCATGCTCTTCGGGATGAATTCCACCTTCACGTGCTATGCTAAGGACAAGCATGATTAATTCATTACCCAAGATTACAGCAGTGTGCAGAAAGCTACCTGGAGGCGCTTCTTTTGGTGTGAAATATTAAAGATTCAACATTTATATCAGTGTGCCTAATTCATATTCCTGAGCCTGTGGGCTGAGAGGGGAACTTGGAAATGTGCACTCTTTTTTTTTTTTTTTTAACCACTGGTTTGTTAAAATGTTTAAGAGGATTATTGCTGATTAATGCGTTAACTACCTCTTTGATAGGAACAAGCCATCCAAAAAGGCTGAAACATAAGACATAAAAGCCAGTGTGTCTCATGTCTGAGAAAAATGGTGAGGTCTACACTGGGTTACCAGAACGATGGTAGTTATTAAAGGCTTTCTTTGGAAAGGGAATGGCTAGTCATGTATGATTCTGGTAACTAAAATATGTCTCATAATGAGTAAATATGAGAATATGCACTCTTGTCAGTCATTTGCTGAGCAAGGATGTAAAGTTTGATCACATGACCACTGGTTTGCTATTGTGTGGTGTGTGTGTGTGTGTGGTGTGTGTGTGTGTTTGTGTGTGCATGTGTAGCTATATCTTTTATGTGTGTGTACGCGCATAGTGTGCGTGCACGTGTGTGTGTGTGCGCGCATGTGTAGCTATATCTTTTATGTGTGTGTGCGTGCATAGTGTGCGTGCATGTTTGTATGTGTGTTCACAGGTATTTGGGTGCATGTGTGTGGGAGTATGCGTATGTGTGAGCATGTGTATAGAGGCCCAAAGTTAATGCTGAGAATCTCTATCAATTACTCATCACCTTGTTCATTGAGGTAGGGTCTCTCTCTTGATCCTAGAGCTCGGCCATATGGCTAGTCTGACTGGCCAGCTTGCTCCAAGATTTCCTGTCTCCCCTTCTAAGCATTGCAGTCACAGCAGCCTGTGTGAACCTGACATTCACACAGGTTCTGGGGATCTGGACTCCAGTCCTTGTGGCTACACAGCATGAACTTTAGCCCTGGAGCCACCACCCCAGCCCTAGTATGTATTTTGATGCCTAGCTTTGTCAGAATGGGGTTGAGGTTGAACATCTCTCCAAGTAAAATAGTGGTATTATAATATGAAAATGCGTTATAACCGGAAATAGCTTTCAAATTCTGTCCTTTGAACTAGTGTGCTAGAGAGGGCCTGGGTGGCGGCTGCGCTGACTTCCTAGAGGCCAGTGTGGTCAACGGTCTTCTCCTCATTTGCTTTCCGTTGCTGTGATAAGGCAACTTGGGCAGGGCAGAAGAGTTCGTTTAATCCTATCAGGTATCATCTGTTGTTGCGGGATGCCAGGGCAGAAGCTCCAGCAGGTAGGAACGCTAAGCAGAAACTATAGAGGAACGCTTCTTACTGGCTTGTTCCCTGAGCTTGTTTCGCTAGCTTCCCACAGCCCAGTCTTATCAAGGCAATCCCCCAGGTGAGACCCCTTCAGATAATTCCAGTTGTGTCATCACGTTAAAAACTAAAGTTAAGCAGAGGAGGTCTTATGTCACTTTTTGGTGATCGTGAATGACTATAATGAAATATATGATCAGATAATACTGTTCTCTCCTTCTTAAAAATCATAAAAATATAGAGGAATCAATAAGATGTATTTGCCAGTTTTAAGAGTAATCTTAACAAGTATCTGTTTCTATACCCATTTAAGAAAGAACTATTCCAGTCCCTACCAGTATACGCATGCCGCAAGTTATAAACAAAAGTCTGTTAAACCTGGATAACATTTCAGAGAGGCCCCCAAATTTCATGGCCTGGAATTTCCACTCTCAGCATAGTGATATTGAGAGGAATAGAACCATTAACACCTGGGGCCTATCTGAAGATGATGAGGTCATGGAGGTAGGACCTTTAAAAGGGTTTCATGCTGTTTCTTAGAGTGAATGGGTTTCCTAAGAAAGATTTAGAAAGCTGGCATGATGGCACAAATCTGTCATCCCAGCACCTGGGAGATGAAAATAAGAGTCTCAGATATTCAAGGCCAGCCTAGGCTTACATGTGACCTTGCTTCAAACAAACAAAAGAGAAAACCTAATAAATGGTTTACAAATGGCTTAACATTGTTATAAATCAAGTTGAATAATCTCCCTTCAGCCTCTTTCACAGACAGGAAAAATTACCAATTCCAACAGTGACCAAATGCACCCTTCCTCCGCCACGTGATTCCATCCTGACCTGAATAGATCAGCGGGTGCCCACTCACGTGTGTGGCTATTATCTTCTTTCCTTAGTCCCGCTATTCAGACATTGATCTCTTCTAGACACACACTCAGAAGCACACCAACCATCGAGGCATAGGCTCTGCCCAGTCACATTACACAACAACCACAAATACTATGTGAATGCTAGACCACTCCTATCTGGTGTGTGTGGAGAGTCATTAAAAATAACTATACACGCAGAATGTTGGTGCGAGCAAATGCAAAGAAAATACGTTTCCCTAAAGGGAAATTTTCATCTCTAAATAAGAGAGATGGAGCATAAAATGCTCTTCCAAATTCTCTTAATAATGGTGATTTTTAAAAATTGAATGGTCAAAAAGGCTGTTGTTTCACACAACACACACACACACACAGGCAACCCCAGGGATACCAGCTTACAGCATCAGTCAAATGCTTACACATCTCACATCTACCTTGAAGTAGACGAGAACATCATAAATCAGGGCAAGGGTAATAGTATTTATTTTGTTGTTTTCAAGTAGAAAGATCTACAATGTGTTTGGGTTATTGCCAAGCCCGCATCAAAATCTGTCATTTCTATGAGCTGGAAGTTAATCACAGCATGATTAGGTAAAATGTATCCTGGACCAGTGGTTCCCAACCTTCCTAATGCCATCACCCTTTAATACAGTTCTTTGTGTTAGGGTGACCCCCCACCATAAAATTATTTTTGCTGCTACTTCATAACTGTAATTTTACTACTATTGCAAATTGTAATAGAAATGTCTGTGTTTCCCAATGGTCTTCATTGAGCCCTGTGAAAGGGTTGTTCAACCCCCAAAGGGATCATGACCCTCAGGTTGAGAAATGCTGTCCTGGCCTGTGAGTCAGAGGTCAAAGAGATGACCCCTGTAGCCTTACACATAATGCCAGAGGCTTAGCCTTCTCCTGGGTAAAAGACACTGTTCCAATGGGATTGTTTTAAATTACCTAATGCCTTAATCCTTCTTTGAAAGTTGAAGTATCCCAGACAAGCAGGCCTTGGCATGGACATAAAAGACCCCAAACTTTTCAAAATTGTGCATCACACTACTTTAATGTATCTTTGCTTTTGCTTTTTTTCTTTTAATCTATTGATTGTTTAATCAGATGTTAGTGTTACTTGTCATTCCTAGAATGTGGGGGTTGAGTTGGCACCAAATTCAGCCTCTTTAGCAGGCCTTGGTGTGAGTGTTTACCAACTGTTCTTCTCGGTACATAAATAATTTGTTAATAATTTGTTAAGCTTTACCAGATCCTGGGGGTGATTTGTCAAAATAATGTGTGTTTTACTATTTCAGTGTGAACTCCCTTACATATTATTCATAGATTATTAACTTAGCATAAACAGCTCAGGGAAAAGAGCTTAGTTAGGTTTGTTTGTTTTTTTAACATTTTAATGGGCAAGAAAAAGTGATCTTAAATTACTGAGCAATTATACAGGCATAATTTTTTTTTAATTTCTTTTGCTTCCTAGCCATTAGGTGAGTGGTTTTGGTAGATTTGTGATATGTTTATACCATGTGTCTCATCACAGGCCTTTTGATGATAGGGCCAATTGATTATGGACTGAAACCACTCCTCCACAACTGTGGGCCCCTGATTTTTTTCCTCTTTATTAAAAAATTATTAACAATGCCTAGAGAATGTGTTATGTATTATTTAACCAAGTACAAACTGTGAATTCTAAGAAAAAAAATATTTTGAATCCAAGGCAAGACTGCTGTGGCAAATGCGAAAATACAAACAGAAAACATTTATTTAAGAGTCTCCTCTAATTAGAAGAAAAGAAGCAAAGACCATGCTGTGCCCAGTCTGGTTTGTTACAGTAATAGTTTCTGGATGTGTTAGCCCTTCTGGTATCCTAGGGCCAGCTTAGTTGGAAGAAAGCGCGAGGTGAGATTTGAATTTAACCAAAATGTTTGATTACCTGTTTTCTTTCTTGAGAGCTGTTGGGGGTTGTCACATGCTTTGGGGGACAGGGAAATGGCAGTTCAATTAGTAAGAAAGATCTGCTGTTATGCTGCCGTTATGGTTTGGGGAAGGACATCGGACACCAAGATGTGTTTTCACAGTAGAATGGAGATGAGCAAGTCCTTGCTAAATAGTAAGCAAAAAACAGAGGGGGAGGGAATGCACTATGATATGCCAGGCATGTCTATTTCTTTAGATAAAGATCTCTGGAATTTACTACCAAAAAATCCTAATCCAAAAGTATATAAAATTTGTGGTCAGGGGAGAATTATGAAAACACATTGTATTTGCAGTGGTTTCAGGACAGGAACAGCCACTGCTTCAACAGTAGGGTCGCTAATAGGTTTTCACAGAAGAAATCAATGCCAAGAAGATGTCAGACACTAGTGACAGCACAAACAAAACGAAGACAATGGAATTTTAACTTTTCTCACGGCCCTCTGATGTTATACAGATTAACCTTTTGTGGTGACTTAAACAGGAAAGCAAGTGGCTGGCTTCATATCTAAATGTTTAATCTGTGTGTTCCCCAGAATTTTTCCCCCCTGTGGAAGGAGATGTCATCCATTTGATGAACTGAGATTCCATATCACACGAATAAATTCATGAGGCTGCCTAAGCTGTACCCATGTACCCATGTGAGATGAGGTATACAGGTGAGGCGGTCAGGCAGATGACAACACTGTGTTACCTGAGGACACACAGTAAATCCCTGTATTAGGCAAAATGGTTGATGACTGGATTATTCTGCTTTATAATTTATTCACAGGACTATGACGAGCACTTCCTTCTTAATTATTTGGCCAAGTGGGTTCTGCAGAAAGGTATAACTCAAAAAAGAAAAGGCAACAGATCTGAGAGCTTTTAAGAAATCCGTCATTAATTTCTTGGGGCAGTTCTTAGGGGTAGAACCTTTTCTAAGGGCAGAGGAAGACACTTTGCCATTCTCTCCGTCCACCAACACACAGGCTTGAGTGTGATGGCAGCAAGCTCAGTCCTTGGTCTCCATTTTAGAAGCTTCTGCAGGCTTTTGCAGTTTAATGATTTGGGGGACATAGTTGCAGGTAATTTCTAACATTGACCACTGGGGTAAACAACCTTTACTGTCTGGGACCAAATTTGCTATATCTACAATTGAATAAAGGGATACACTTTGAGAACGTTTTCCCCCTCACGTTAGTGAGAATTTAATTGCCAACCTTCGCTGGAAAGAAAAGATTAAATGAGCACAAATGTTGTATAGAATGAGTGATTGTATCACATTCTTTTCAAAGGTAGGAAAAGCTGGTATTATAAGCGATTTTACACCTTGATTATAAAGGAAGTCATTTATTGTGGCTCTGAGTGAAATGGAGCTGAGCTTCTCTTTTTCTGTGGTCTGCTAAACCAACGACAACAGAAATTTTCTGCAAGTTTGACCTAATTTTTAAAACCACACACCGTTAAGCTAGTTTTTGAGAATTTTCTGGGTACAATATGTTTTGATAGTTTCTACCTCTTTCTCCTCCTCGCCCATCCTCCCATGCCCCCACCCCTATTCTCCTCCCAAATTCATGCCTTCTTCTAGAGTGTGTGTGTGTGTGTGTGTGTCTGTGTGTGTGTCTGTGTGTGTGTGTCTGTGTGTGTGTGTGTGTCTGTGTGTGTGTCTGTGTGTGTGTCTGTGTGTGTGTGTGTGTGTGTGTGTGTGTGTGTGTGTGTGTGTACATATTCTACTGAGTCCAATTAACGCTGCTCGCATGTACACAGGCGTAAAACTGACCACAGGGGATGGGCAACCTACCAGGGAGTGGTCTATAAAGAAAAGTGATTTTTCTTCTTCTCCTTCTTCTTCTTCTTCAGCAGCTGTTAACCATGTAGTTCCCCAACTAGGCATGGGTCAATCTATTTTTTATTTGTTTTTAATTTAAAAGGAAGAACTCACATTTTTAAAAGAATAATGTTCCTCAATACCAAAAAAAAAAGTCACATATAACAATTTAGGCAGATCACTAAACATATGTAAACTTTGAACAATGTAAGTTTTGAAAACAGGGAAACAGTTACACCATGGAAAATAATCTCTGTTCACAGTCTACTATATTTGTTTTTATAGTTTGGGGTAAATGTTACATATCTCTGTGTTCATCTGTGTATTTTTCACTGGGTGGTAAAACCTAAGGTTTTATGCATTGCAGCAATGTTTTAACTATTTAGTAATAGCACTGATTAAATTAATACATTAGTTTAATCATTTCTGTTGTTGGACTTATAGATATATGCCATTATATACCTCTCCAAATATTCTTTAAGTGAGAAGATGTTAGAGTTGGAAATGTGTTTCTTGAGTAGCAGGATGAAGGCATACTTATAGCTGGGGAACCACAGCAAGCTCTCACCTCCAGGGTGGTTCAATACAAACTTGACCCATCCACGTACCCATTCTTCTAGAGTAGCTCTGATTGCATTTTCTTCTGCCAGTTTCCGTCATCGGCTGAGTGAAGAAAGAGCCTCCTTCTATCTTTGCCATCTTCAAATTTTACCTTATCTTCCCTCCCATTTTGTGCTATTATGGTGCCCTGCCATCTTAGTGCTTTCCTTATGTGATCTTTCTCTAAGATAAAAGTGTCGTAAATGTATATTGTCCAAAAGTTAGATCTTTAATGTAGAAAAATGTGGAGTTACACTTGGCGGTGATGTGTGTGTGAGCCCACGTGCACATGGCTTTTGCGGAGCTAATACACAGGCTGCCTGGCCTCTGTCTGCTAGGGCTTTGTTGCTAGTTCTGCCCACCAGCATGTGTGGGAGGATGTGAGGCACCTTTTCCAATCAGTTTAAAACAATCAACAGCTAATGACTTCTGTGACTCAAAGGCTATTAGTACAACTTTTCCTAATTACCTGGCCAACAAAACATGTTCTGGCTATGAACAAGTTTCAGAAGGACTGAACACTATGACCATCGCACATAACTTCTGTGTCGAGCTTAAGAAGCCTCTCTTGGTGCCTGGGGGGATTTCTCAGTAAGTAGAGGGCTTGCATGAGATCGAGTTCATAGTCTCTGGCACCCATGCAAGAAGTCCGATGTAACAGTGCACACCAGGAAACCAGTATGGGGAGCGAGAAGGAAGACTCCAGGGTTTCCTGGGCAGCCAGGCTAGCTGCTACATTGGTGATCTCCAGGTAGACAGCAATTGATGCACACTCACACACACACACACACACACACACACACACACACACACACACACGCACGCACGCACGCACGCACGCACGCACGCAGGCATGCACACACACAAACAATAATAATAAATCATTTTATGACTTTGCTTAACCCAAACCCACTGATCTCTGAATTTATTTCACCCAAATTAAAACTGTTCATTGACAGCAGAAGTTGTATATGTAACAGCTACAAAGCATGAAAACACCATGCTACACTTCGAGTTGACATGCTTAAAAACGGAACCTTCCGCTTCCTTCCCTCCTTCATTTGTATTCCATAACACACCACTGCCATGCACCGTGCCTTGGGTTTTACTTGGTCTTCCATAACCTCAACCTTGGTGCCCTTTCCAGTCAGAGAATAACTGATCATAAGGAAAATGGTGCAACAGCCCCATAGCGCCTTTGGTCTGATTTATCACCAGAAGGGAGAGCGGAGGATCCATTATCAACCAAACAGGGCCCTGGGGAAGGAATTCCCTAAAGAAGAGTGTCCGTGTCACCTCTGAGGACCCTTGTTCACCTGCGCTTGGGACACGTTCAGATTATTAAGACTGAGCGGGGTGGCCTTCTATTGTCCATTCAGCTGTTGGCTATTGGGGCTAGAGCACGTGGTGAGAGCAGATAGAAGATGATCAATGGCATAGGATATAAGCGTTGAAGAGGGAACATCTTCAACGGGGAAATGTTCCCCGGAGCTCTGACCCCACGAGGGTTTTAACTAAATGGCTACTTAGTTTATTGGATTTACTCACACAGCACATATTTAAATGAAATGGATGCAGGAAAGAACCTCCCAGCCACGTGACAGAAAAATGACAAAAAGCTTTTGAAGGTCAGGGAACATGGCACAATCACTTTAGACCAGGGAGAAAATGAAATTCTTCTCAAGACCTTGTAGACCTGATGGTGCTATCAATTTTAAAATGGCTCTGGTGCGGTGAGAGACGTGTATTTCATACTAAGTGACTGGGTACTGAATTATAATAGCTTGGAGTATCCTGCCTGAGGACTTAATGAATGAGTCACGCGAAGAGTTAGTATCATCAATTCCGGAGGAACCATGTATTTATTACTATCACCACATATTATTTTTAAAAAGTTTCCAAATATTTTGCCATGAGAACTTTTTCAAGGACCTTCTTGAATGTAGGAACAAAGTAGCCTAGACTACCGTAGAAGGAAAAGGTAACTGATTACAAAGTTTGCTTTAGCTCTCCACCCTTTCAGTATGTTGGGCGAGTTCATCACCATTGTACAAGCTTGCATGCTTTAGAGTGGGGTCTGAATTTGCTCTGAGAGTGCATGATGGACAGACATCTATCTCTCGATACAATTAAATGCAAATGGAATACTTTCCAGGCTCAACTTATGCAGGCTGCTGTGTGATAAAAACATATTTTTACATAATAACAAGATTCTAAATTCCAATATAACTTGGTAAGATAGCAGTGTGTGTGTGTGTGTGTGTGTGTGTGTGTGTTTGCTGAGAAGTTTCCAAATGAAGAAACTAAGAATCGTCTTAGGAGGTGGGGGAAGATGGAGAGATATCATTTCTGCCCTGGTCCTCTGTCCTCTACCTGTGCATTTGTGCATAGTCCCACTTCTAGGGCTGCAATGTGTGATTGCAAGACACCCTGAGCGGCTTAAACAACACAAATCTACTGTATCACCACTAGGGAACAGGGACAACCAAGAGCCAGGGACCTCCAAGTTCCTACTCTGCCTTGCTGTGCCCTCGTGGTCTATGTGTGCCTCTGCCTTGCCCTCTTCTGTCTAACTTTCCCTTTCTTACGAGGGGACCACTGTGATTGGATTACTGCCAACTGAATGGCTTCACTCCCTCAGCCCCGCCCACCAAATCCTGAGATACCAGGAGTGAGGGCTTCAACTCATGAACTTGGAAGATGGGGAGAGCACAGATCAGCCCACAACGCATAGGCTCTTTACGATGCAGAATGGTGTGTGTTTTCCTCTCTCTCTCTCTCTCTCTCTCTCTCTCCCTCTCTCTCTCTCTCTCTCTCTCTCTCTCTCCCTCTCTCTCTCTCTCTCTCTCTCTCTCTCTCTGTGTGTGTATGTGTGTGTGTGTGTGTGCACATGCACTCTGTGTGTGTGCACACGCTCTGTGTGTGTGTGCGTATGTGTGTGTGTGCATGCACGCTCTGTGTGTGTGTGTGTGTGTGTGTGTGTGTGCACGCTCATGCTCAGATGAAGCACTGGCAGAAGACACAATCCACCCATTTTATTTCTAAACTCCTGTCACTACTGCTAGTGCCCAAGGAAAGCATTATAATGAGCAGAAGGTTAAACTATAACTTCAGAAAGCCTGCACCATTCAAATATAGTTGATTAGCAAGTGGGAAGAAACATGAATGTGATTTCAAAGAAAATGTTACCTTGAGATGAGGCAGAGAAAAAGTTCTAATTAATATGGTAATTTAGCTTTTGATTTGTGTTATTGTATTTCCTTTTTTAACAAGGAATTTTGTGCGTTTATTGTATAACAGGGGAGCCACAGTATTTCTTTTTATTTATTTATTCTTACCCTAAGACACTTTTTCTTATTTAAAAAAAAATATTTTTTGAGAAATTTGTAGTTGAGTATTGTATTTATATCATTTATCCCTCTTTTTCCTCCCTCCCATTATTCCCATTCTCTCCCCCCCCCGAGTCCTTGTCAAATTCATAGGCTCAATTCTCTCTCTCTCTCTCTCTCTCTCTCTCTCTCTCTCTCTCTCTCTCTCTCTCTCTCTCTCTCTCTCTCCCTCCCTCTCTCTCTCTCTCTCTCTCTCTCTCTCTCTCTCTCTCTCTCTCTCTCTCTCTCTCTCTCTCTCTCTTGTTTTTTGTTTTTTGACTCAAAGTTTCTCTGTGTAGCTTTGCAACTTGTTCTGGAACTCACTCTGTAGACCTGGTTGGCTTCAAACTCACAGAGATCTGCCTGCTTCTGCCTCCCCAGTGCTGGGATTGAAGGTGCTGATTCTCTTTTGGATGGATTATTTTTTTTAAGTACTGGAGCCTTGTGATGCCAGGCAAGTGTTCCTCCATTGAGCCACAGCCTCGGTCCTGGATAGATCATTTCTGAGATGCAAAGGGCTGAGGAGACACAACATTTGATATTCAAGCCAATGGCCTGCGTTCAGATGCCCAGAACCCGTGTAAAAGCCCGAGGCAACAGAGCAAACACATGTAGCTCTGCAGAGCCCTCCAGGGAGAGTCAGCAGAGAAAGGAGAACCTTCAGAAGCTCGCAGACCAGTCAGCCCTACATAGCCACAAAGACGCCTTGTCCCAAACAAGGTTCTGATTTCACATGTGTGTCGACATACACCCAAGAACATGCATACAGAGGCAAAGTAGGTCTGGGCTTCCTGAGTCACCATCCCGGGATGACACCATTTTCCCTGCACTTACCATGCCATCAGGTGCTTTTGCCGGTTCTGATCACAGATGAGACTTTGTCCACCTCCACGGGCAACATCTGAGTAGATTTAAGTCAAAGGCAGGCTCGGAAAGCTAATGACAGTTCCTGCAGCAGCTCACTGAAGCATGTCTGTTTCATGCATCCTGGTAGATTTGTATTGTTTTGCTTCTGGTTCACGACCTAGTTCATTTGATGCTGCATGCCTGTAGCATACGCTCTGTGCGCGTGGGACACAACGGCATCCAGTCAAGGAGTCAGACACGCTTGAGCAAATACACTTCCAGGAAAAAATGACCCTTCTTGTAACCTTGCAAAGTAACTGTAGATTTTACAATAATATTTGTTTTAATTAACGTTTCCAGGGAGGGGGGAAGATGAACTTGAGCTTTGGTTCGGCAGCTGTCCTCTGCCTCGTGTTTGCATAATGTCTTATCCTGGGCTTTGGTGGGAACTGAGACATGGTCCACTTCGCCTCACTCTCAAGCACCAAATATAGCAGATTTCACTTTTTCCCAGCCCTAGACATCTTGAGGTTCCCTCCTGCAGGAAAGGCAGGAGATGTTTTTGAAGGTAGTCACTCTTTTAGGAAATATTTTTGAGATCGGCTGTTTGCCAGGCAGCCCTATGACTGGAAAGTCCATTGTATTTGTCAGTAAGAATTAGAAACTGAGATGGCCCATGAATGAAAATAGCATCCACTCTATGCAAAGAAGCTGTGAGCAAATGATGCAAGACAGGGAAAATGTCAACCGTTGCTGAAGCTGAGGGATGACTAAATGGAAATTCACTGCTTAATGAATTGTTCATTGCATAATGATTCTTCCAATTTTGTGCATATTTGAAAATTCCCCTAAAGAGAACCAGAAATATGCAGAGAGTTAGTGAATTCTGGATAGGTAAGACCTCTCTGTCCAAGTCAAAAATCTCTGACACCCAAAGCTAGGAAAGAAAAACAAACATGAGACCCAAAAAGAAATTACCAGATCAAGGTGGCTGTAAATTCTGCTATCCATGAGGCTGAGGCAGAAGTATCACAAGTTTAAAGCTAGCCTGGGCTACAGTGGTGAGGTCGCGTCTAGCCTGAGCTATAAAGTGTTTCCAAGCCTACCCTGAGTTACGGCATGAATTCAAGGCTAGCTTGAACTTCAGAATGAATTTGAGACTACAGAAGCAACTTAGTGATAGCTTGTCTCAAAATTAAAAAAGAAAAAAGTCAAGAAGAGGGGTTGGTCTATACAGTGGGAGAGCATCTAACAAAAATGCTTGCAGCCCTAGTTTCAACCCCTGAAGCTAGATGTGCTGAAGAGTCTCATAGAGATATGTAAATCTATTTTTAAAAAACCTTAAAGTAACAAGAGAATACGGCCTCCAGCTCCCATGGGTCTGAGTGAGATCTGCTACTTTCAAGTACAACCAGGCTTAAGTTTGTGTGTGTGTGTGTGTGTGTGTGTGTGTGTGTGTGTGTGTGTGTGTGTGTTGTCCAGGGCTAAGGATATATTCATGACTATGATAGCTGTGCCTTAATTTATATGTAATTCTCTTCTAAGTATGCAGTCCTGCTTTTCCTCAGGCCTTTTTAATCTCCTGAAGATCACAGGCTCTCTTCTGTTCAACATTTGAGCCTCAATAATTAAATCAATAAGGATAGCACACCAGATACTTAAAAATAATTGTTTAATAAGTGTTTCCAACGCCCTTATTTAAAAGTCCATGTTCGGTGTCTGTCTCAAGCAGTGTGAGTCAGTGATTTCCATTAACACCTTCATGTGTTCCCTAGAAAAGGAGCCCCCTCACCCACGAGGAAGATGGCCTAGACCCCTAGCCAGAGGAAACCTAAAACTGTACAAATTAGCAATTAGTTTTATTCACTCTGTAAACAGACCTATAATAAAGCATACTTCATAAATTAAATACACTAAGAGATGACAATAATAAAAGGGCAGAAAATTATACTGTAAGGCACTGTATGAATGTTCTCTATCATCTATCTCCGTCTGTGTGTGTGTGTGTGTGTGTGTGTGTGTGTGTGTGTGTGTGTGTGTGTGTGTGTGCTTTCGCCTCCTCTCTTAAAGTGCTGTGTATCTTCCCTCTGACACATCTTAATCATCAGCTTCACTACTTGAATTAGTGACTTTAGTCATGGCTAAGAAGATATCCAACAAGAAGCATCTTAAGGGGAGAATGATTCCCCTGTGAGTCCCGATCATTCTGTCATAGTGTGTGTGTGGGGGGGGGAGAATGATTCCCCTGTGAGTCCCGATCATTCTGTCATAGTGGGCAGGCAAGAAGGTCCCAGTGACTCCAGCAGAGGTGGCAGAAACACAAGACAGCTAATCTCATTGTGTCTACAGTCAGGAAGCAGAGAGAGGTTAATGCTGGCTCTCGGGTGACTTTCTCTCTTTTTCGCATTTTTTAGTCAATCTAGAACTCCACCCTATGGAACCATGTTGGGTTGGTTTTTCCTTCCTCTGTTAAACCTCTCGGGAAACATCCTCATAGGCATGCCAATAGGTGTGTCTCCTTAAGTGATTCCAAATCCAGTCAAGGTGAAAATGAAGTTTTCACCTCTTACTACATGTGCACTTTCCAGTCATTATTCAAGTAAAATGAGTCACTTGAACAAAACGCCGTCAGTCTTTCAGGAAACCAGGAGGAATGATTAACAGGAGAGTGAGGGATGAAGTGTGGAGACACTGGGTAACAAGATGGCTCACCGCCCAGGTAAGGACAGTGTGAAGGTTCATCCTGCTATTCAAACCACTGAGGAATTTAAAGTTCGTTCCCAGTTTGCTTCCAGGATTCTCTGCTGGGACTGTGTCTGCTATTGGCTGAAACCCCAGAACACAGAGCCTGGAACGAAAGACGTATGCTGCTTATTCTATCAGTTGTTTCTATTGGGCAGCAGCATTCTTTAATCTGACCTGCAATCTGTGTCTCTTTTCACTTCATCTCCTTTCCCCGTGCTTGAACTCATGCTGAGTGACACAGCCCACATTTGGTTTTAGACAAAAGGCCAGATTTCCTCTGTGCAAATCTGGCAGCGCACGCCATGTTTGTGCGTCCATCATTATTGGCTGAGTGTGTTATTACTGGCCAGGGAAGCCTGTACAACGCTCTAACCTGGAACTTGAGTTAAATGGCCATTTTTATAATTTTTTAAGAGACTCGCAGAAGGCAGTCTGCAGGATTTAGGGAATACTCCCTCTGCAGAACTGGATCCAATGCCCAGAGAGCACACAAAGAAGCAATACAAACAGCCATTGTCTAGGCATCAGTTGCCATCCAGTTTGGAATTTTAAGCCTGCCCTCTCTTTGAATGCTATTTCCTCCTCCTGTTAATTTAAACTGTGATTAAAATAGGTTGATAACTGGTTTATAGCCTCCTTTATAGAATTTTCATTGTAGCTCAAGGCCTGGAAATAGCAATTTAATTAGAGACTTAAAGTCATGCATTTCGTAGTGATAAATGCCCTGTGAATATTTAGACTATTAACAAAGGTAAAATATTTTCTGTCTCCCTTTAATGTATTTAATGTGGTGCTTTTTTACAACCTCCTTCACAAGCAGATCTCACATTGCTCATCCATCCCCAATGAGGCTTTGTTCTAACATCCTCACCCCCATCCCTATGATGTCAAAATTCACTGTTGCAGGTTTTCCACCGACACCATTAATAATAGAAAACTACAAAGATGCTTAATTAAGAATTTAGTCAATATAAATCATGCTACATATATGTATGTATAAGTATGCAAATAGATACATACACACTTATGCATATGTAAATACCCATGTCTTGTCCATTTTTTTTGAGAAAGGCATTTTCTTACTCCCATTAATCCTTTGAGAATTTCCTACAATGTGTTTTGGTAATTCTTTCCTCTAACTCCATCCAGATCTACCCTAACTCCCCAATCCAACACACACACACACACACACACACCTAGACACTTTTAAATAATATCCAGCCATTATACCACTATTTCGTTTAAAAATACTTCTATTGTCAAATTTATGGCATTTTAGTGAGCGTTTTTACCCAACCATTTAATTAGAAGCATTAATTGCTCAGTCTAACCATTTAGTATTTCAGTAAAAAGCTGGTCTAGCCACAGCAGTCACTCTCTAGTTTCCAAACAAGTAAAAACTACACCACAATTTAATTAGCAAGGGCTGTGCCTCAGGCTTTGGATCTGCTGGAATTGACAGCTCCTGAAGGTCTACAGATCTGAGTTTACACACGCATGCACTTACACACATACACATGCATGCATGCACACAATGTGTGCAGTATTCAGAATCCCTATGTGGTGCACACATGTGCCCTCAAACATAGACATTGCTGCTAGCAGATAGCCAGTCGTCCGTTTTCTTGGTCCCTGTCTGCTGCTGAGCCTCCTTGTCCCTGACGGTGTGTTAGAGCCCATCCCAGATCTGAGCTGCCACCTCAGTCTACACCCAGCCAGAAGCAGTGCCTTCCTGACTGTATGACAGTCCCTTCCGACCAGCAAATTGCCTGTCCTCGCCTTGGTCAGGACATCTGGCCTTCTTCCCCGCTGGTTCACAAGCTGCCAGTCCCATGCCCTAAGCAAATCCAATCATCTTAGAACACATCCCAGCCTAAAACACAGAACTGCTTTGTGCACCTATGAAGAACTCCCAGAACCTTACCCAGGCTTCTATGAAACAGCTATTTCATTTCTACTTGATATTTCCTTTTAACTTCATTCCCTAGGGACTCAAGCATGTGTCCCGGGGGAGCTAAGCTCAAAGTTTCTTGGCATCTCATTTGAGCTGCACAGATCCAGCGTTCCCTGTCTTAGAAATTTAAATGTAGAACTTGTTAGTCTTAGAAGCGTATGCTCTGTTCTCTTCTTTCCTATTCTGGGACGTAGTGGTACACTCAACTGGTCCCTGTTAGTAAGATGCTCTCCCTCTGAGCCATGCCTGCAGCCGCCTTTACTTTCGGTATTTTACCAAAAAAGTCAATGTGTTGTGTGTTGAGTGTTACATTCCGGACCCCAGAAAGGTGACTGCCGTCCAGGCACAAGAGCACAGCCTCCCCTAGAAAGTCAGAAAACAGCCCAGCAATGCCGGACAAGCTGATAACCCCAGCCTCAAACCCACACTGATTTATAGGAGAAATGGCCATTTAGTCCATTAGTGTTGCTATAATGAAATGATGCAGAGTGGATACGGTAGTCAGCTTTGCATATTTAAGCTATACCCATGACCAGGCATGGTGGTACCTTTAATCCCAGCAATTTAGGAAGGCAGAAACAAGTGAATCTCATTGAGTTTAAGGCCAACCTGGCCATTCAAGTTAAGGACTGACTTCTTTAGCGACATAAAAGGAAAAACAAATCAAAACCTACCTACCTTAAATCAGGGTTTCCCTAGTCCAAAATTTCTTTAGGCGAATGTTCCTACAATTTTCAGAATAAAAATATTTATTTGATAAAGTAAGTATTTATTCAGCCATGTGGCCAACATGTAGTATGATGAATATAAGCATTTGGGAAAGTCAACATCCAGTTCTAGTCACTTGGTAAACCTGGCTATCCTCACCATGAAACACCTCCCTCCCCCCCCTCTCTCTCTCTCTCTGTCTCTCTCTCTGTGTGTGTATGTGTATGTGTCTGTCTCTCTGTCTGTCTTTGTCTCTCTCTATGTCTCTGTCTCTGTCTCTGTCTCTCTCTCTCTCCTGTTGATGAGAACACTGCTGATGTGGACATACTCAGATCCCTTGAGAAGACATTTCAGAAGTGGAAACACTTTTGAGAAAGAAAATAACTATGTATCTGATGCTCAAATCTGTGATGTGTTCATGCTGTTTCACTTGAGTATGAAATGTATAATCAGAAAATTTCATGCAATTGGAGCCTCTGGATTTAAAGCTAAAATGAGTCCCCAAAGAAAATATTCACAGACTTTCTGTGTATATTTCACTGGTTTTGAGTAAAAGAGAATTTTCAAATAATTTTTATTAATCCTTGGAGAATTTTATGTATTGTGTTTTGATTGTACTCACTCCTCCTTCCCCCCCCCCCGGCTCTTCCAAGATCCCACACACGCCCCCATTCACCATGACCCAACTGCGTGTGCTTTGTTTTTAAACCCACCAAGACCAAAGGAGCTAGGCTGACTTCCTGGAGACTTGGGGGAAACTGATTCTTCCTCTCCCCACAGCTAACAATTGCCAAGAGCTCCACAGCTAAGGATGGGAGCTCCAGCGCAACTTCAATTGCGAATTTTATATTGATGTGTGTACTGGCATATGAGTGCCTGTGTACATACACGTGTGCAGGTACCCATGGAGGACAGAAGAGGGCATCAGAGACTGCCACTATGATGTAGGGGACTGAACTGGTCTTCTGCAAGAGTAGCCAGCAGTCTTAGCCTCTGAGCCATCTCTCCAGCCCCTAGGAAGGGAATTTTTTTAAGACGTATTCATTTGTATGTGTATTGGTATCTTGCCTGCATATGTGACTGTGTGAACGTGTCCGGTCCCCTGGAACTGGAATTATGCTCAGTTGTGAGCTATCATGTGGATGCTGGGAATTGAACCTAGGTCCTCTGGAGGATCAGCCAATTCTCTTAACCCCTGAGCCCTCGTTCTAGCCAGGAGATTTTTTAAAATAAAATACTTTTGTAAAGTCCCACAATTTCATGTGAGAGCAACAGTATGAAATCATAACTGCTGTGGTGACTGACAAATCGTTTTGTGTGTGACTTGGGAGTTTGTTAAGTTCGAAGGAGCCACTGTACCTATGACGTCACTGTCCCTCTGGATCTCCTCCTTCTCCAAATATTAGTCTTTGACCAGAGAGCTTTTGCCATCTCAGAAAGGGGTGCTTTGCTGGCCGTCGTGGGCACAGCTGATTTGTCATCTGAGGACACTCTTGCCCAAGGGAAAGTTCCATCTCTTAGTCTGCTTGGGAGACTATCACAGACCCACCAGATACTATGTGGCTTACAGGTGACAGATGCTTATTTCTCAAAGTTATAGAAGCCAGGAAATTCAATACCAGGGCAGACAGGTTCCGTGTCTTGAGAATACTCCCTGCTTTGTAGGCAAAAGTCTTCTCCTTTGAACCTCACACTATGGAAGACACAAAGAAGTCCTTTAGGGCTTCTTGGGATGCTAAATCATTTGTGATGGGTGCATCCTTGTGTCCTTTCAAAGGTCCCATATCCAAATACCAACATGAAAGTTTTAGGAGGACACAACATCCAAGATAGATAAATATACAGACACATACATAAACATACATACAGAGATACATAGATACATGGATGACACATAGATGATGGTGATGAAGATAGATAGGTAGATAGATAGATGAGAGAAAGAAAGAAAGAAAGAAAGAAAGAAAGAAAGAAAGAAAGAAAGAAAGAAGGGAAGGAGGGAGAGAGGAAGGAAGGGAGGGAGGAAGAAGGGAGGAAGGAAGGAAGGAAGGAAGGAAGGAAGGAAGGAAGGAAGGAAGGAAGGAAGGAACCATAAAAGTTTTCACTGCTTTCTGGGTTATAAATAGTTGATCGGAGCCTCTAAGGACATCAGTATAAGCAGGTGCTGGCTTTGCAATTTCTCAGGAAATAGCAATCTCTACAGCTGACTCCCTGTTTATCTTTGTCCAGAGAAGTGGGACATGGTCTTGACCCTCTTTGCAAGATTGGTTTGGCATAGTTGACTATAAAACTAATAAGGCACTTAGCGCCTGTTCCCCAGTGCCACAAGGCTGTAAGCTTCTTCCTGGGTAAATATGAGTCATTATTGTCCTTGTGTGATTAGACAGGCTCTAATTCATTTCCTACTCTGCTAAGCTTATTTGTTACCTTTTAA
The DNA here is from genome assembly GCA_030556225.1 of Cricetiscus sungorus. NCBI lineage: Eukaryota > Metazoa > Chordata > Mammalia > Rodentia > Cricetidae > Cricetiscus > Cricetiscus sungorus. Next base: position 14,119,038 of record JANBXA010000738.1, on the reverse strand, counting down.
TAATTATATCCTAATGCTCTTTGAAAGAAACTCATTTCCTTTTTGAAGATATGTGTTGAATTTTCATAATGGACTTCCTTTTCATTAAAAGAAAAACACCATTTGCTGTATCAAATGCTGACATTGATTACCCATGTCCAGCGGCACAGCCAGACCTGGTCTCCAGGGTCACACTGTTAAATGTGGTGATGGCGGCGTCTCTTGGTGAATTTTAAGTAGAAGTTAAACAAGAGCCCTGTCTCCCGGCACGGCGTGCTCTTTGCCATTCCTACCATGGCTCTTCAACGGAAGTCTTCAAAGGGCTCGTCCTCAAGTTCTAGGGTCAAGGGAGTCAAGCCTCTCTTCCTCTCACATATGATGTGTGCAGGTCTCACACAGCCGCACACCCCCAGCTGCAATAAAAGAAGGGATTCGGGAGAGTTGGAATTCCTGCAGTGATGTGTGCCATCTAGATTTAAAGCGTGGCTCCTGCTTTCCTAATAGCTGTTATAACAAAATAGAGGCAAATGGTTTGTGTGAGCTATTTCCCAGATATTGTCACTGCCCCTGAACAGCAAAATGCCTCTTTTCCAGCCAAAACAGCCACTCAAGAGCCAAACTGCTCCTGCAAGCATCTAACTACCAGAGGAGTGTGGCTAAACCAACCCTTCGGCTCTTGTCCAGGGTACCGCCTGTGTCCAGGGTGTGGCCAAGAAGGCATCTAAGAAAGACTGGGGAGGAAAGGGGAGAGGGAAACCGTCTCTTTCCTAGTCTAAATTCTTGTTTTACTAAATTAAATGTTCCTCTCTGGCCCATAATCATCTTATTATTTACATGAAGAAAAAAAATAAAACCAAAATACAAAAAAAAAAACGAAGAACTCGATTGACCTTCATGATCAGGACAAGGACACAATGGAAGCCTGTGCTGAATTTAATTTAATGTTCTATAACAAACAAGGGGGAAAGATATAGAGATACTGATTTTGAGGGAAATGTTAATTACCCGAAGCTTAATTACAGATAACATCATGAGAAGAATACATAATGGGCTTGAAATGCAGCCAAAGCGTTTTCCTAAGAACATTAAAAAATGATTGTTGTTTACCATTCACAAATCGCACAGACATAAATGCTGAGGTGGGGAAAGCAAGACTGGGCTGGAAGGAAGAATAAGATTTGAGATTTTACAACCAGCTTGGGATCTCGAGTTAGCTCATGTCTCTGGAGGTAAAGAGACTCAGAATATATTTAAAATTAAAAACAAATAAATAAATAAATAACAAATCACTGGCAAGCATGTCAAGATAAAATTCCAGGAGACAACAAACCCAAACAAAAATAAATAATTTATAAGTTCTCGGAGTAGGAATCGCAAGGAAAGCGAGCTCGTAGACGTGCACCTCCTTGTGAGTCCAATAGAAGTGAAGGAAAGACAAGGATGCTAAGCTCGAAGTCGCCTCATTGCTGAATTCACCTTTTCACCTGATGCTGCTTACACTGGCTGGATGAACGCCTCACACTTCTCTAGTCTGCTCTTTCGATACACGCCTTTGCCTTTTAATGACCCATTACCTTAAGAGGTGAGTTTTGAGACAATAGCATGTAGCATTTTGGAAACAAATTTGTTCCCCCAACCCAAATACCGCCTGCCCCCTCCAAGACTTTGACACCATACCAGGAGGAAGTTTGCCTTGAAGGAGAAAGGATGCTCCATGCAGTTCTTCATCCCCTGACCCAAACGGGCACTTGTGCTTGGGAAAGATGCATTTTCAATTTTATGCATGTATGGGTGGTGTGTGATAGAATGTTGTGATGCATACATGGAATGTGGATGACTGAGTCAGGATGATGAGCTAGCCATCACGTTTACTTTTGCAGAAGAATTAATGCAAGATTCCCTAACACCATATTCTCTCACCCCACATAGACTCCTCGAAGAGCTCTGGGCAACCTGCCTTGATAATCTGGGCTCTCTCAGCCACCCACCCAGCAACACCAGTTGGTCCCCAGCCATCCCTAGCTCCAGCTAGAGTATCTCTTACAGCTTCAGGCTCCTTGTATTTGAGAGTCGCTTCCAGGAAAGCACAGATAAATATATTCTAATTTCATAGACGTCCAGATTCCCATGATGAGAACGTGTTGAAGTAAAGCAGCCAAGCATCTCCTATATCTTAACATATCCAAACTTTAAACTTTAATGAGAATTTCTAATTTAAATTCTTAATTGGAAATTAAGAATTTATTTGAAGTTATTAAAAATAAATTTGAAGTGGATTAGAGATCTAAATCTTAAAAGAAAGCCTTGGAGAGAAAGGCGTTTTTACAACTGGATTGAGGGAGAGGTCAGGAAGTTCTAAGTGTCCCTGTGCTCTGCTGAGCTCAGACCACGAGTGTCCATCACTTTTGCCTTTTGTTTCCTCTGGCAGGGTCTCCAAACGAGGGTACCACAGAGAAGCTTTTCCTCTGAGCTTGATGACAGAGATGGAGAGTCCTGTGGACAATGGACACAAGAGTACTTGGAAGCCATGTGCCTTGGTGGGGTCCTGTGAGCACAGATACCGGGACCCTGTTTCCTTGGGCTGTTATGTGCTCATTTTTTCCAGGCCCCTAGCAAGTGACTACCATGTGACTTATTGTCTCCATCTTCCCTGATCATGCTGATCCGACACTGGGGACCTCTGCCTTTCCCACCCAGTTGTAAATCACTGAGCTGTTGGTTTTGTTTAGTTGCAAGATTTTCTGGGCTCTAACATGGCAAGGTTAGAGATCTGAAGCATGCATGATTTTTGAAGTTTGAAGTATTCCTAACTCAACTGTTCCATTTAAAGCCATCTAGACTATTTTTGTATAATGAGCCATGCTGTTCAGAAAACTAAGAACCATCCACCAAATATTTATAAACAATTAACATCATGTTTTAGAAGATGAGTAGCCTAAGCAAAGTCTAATACATAATACAGAAAATGAAAATCAAATAGGTATCTATGACTCTGGTTTAGGGACAAATTAATTTTTAAAATCTGTGCATGGATAGGGAAAGGCTGACTTGTTCTATCTTCATTGTGTCCATAATTATTGCCAGTGAGGGTGGAGATTATAGGTGACCTGTAGCTCTCTTTCCATGCATTGCCTAAACATTTAAAAGCTACATGGATGGGTCTCTTACCTATGATACAAACTTAACATTTAAGGTTAATGTCCATGTAGACACATGGATACAGGACATATGTGATTGATAGGGACAGTTAGAGGGTGTCTCACATAGTCTCACACATGTATACTTTTTTAACACTAGTTTCTATGGTGATTAATTATTTGAAAATTCTAGCTTTAGAACTTTCTCAGCCTCCTAAAAATTTCTCAAGATTTTTACATCTTCTTATTTTCTTCCTGATCCAAAATAAACTCTTGGGCTCTCATGAGAATTGCTGTCCAGATGGGAAAGCTTATTTTTGCTTCGCTTTTAGAGAATTGGGCTTCCTGTCAGACTGGGTTGAGGTGGCCAAAGCTTCCAGGTCCTGTCAGACGCTACGGCCAGGACTGTTTGAACACAGTAACATTTTAGAGTTTGTTGTTTGGTGATCTGCTTTCAGCTAGCAAGCAACCAGAGGGTTTTAGGCTCAACCTCGCCTATAGTCGCTGTTGACTGTCAACTTTTCTATGCCTCCTTTTGTTGAGGGTTCCTAACGGAAAGGAGAGAATAAATGTATATATTTAAAAGGGTTTATTAGAATGACTTGCATGAAAAGGTCTGAATATTCCAACAATGGGTGCCTTACACTTAGAGAGGCTAAGAACCTGGTAGATTCTCCATCCGTGAGGCTAGATGGCTCAGTAGTCCCAGCTGGGCACTGACACTCTGGAGGATTCCTGTGGGAGAACTTGTTTCTGATATCAGCAAAGGGATACAGCAGCAGCAGGAGAGATGAACTTGCCAGCAAGAGTGAAGACAAGCAGGAAAGAAGCACAGCTTCCTTCCTCCATGTCCTTTTATCTGGGCTGCCACCGCAAGGTGCCATCACATACACAGTGGGGCTTCCTGTTTCAGATAAGCCAGTCAAGAAAATCCATCACAGGTGTGCCCAATGGCTTGTATTTTAGTGGCCCCTGGTTCTGGTCCAGTTGGCAACCAAGCTCAACCCTCACCTTTTTCTAATCTCTATAATCAAAGGGCTGGGCTGGGAGGGGGCTGCAGCCGAGGGGTAGAACACTTACCCAGCATGCACCAAGCCATGGATTCGGTCTTCAGCACTGTGGTAAGTAAAATGAAAGAAAGTGGGAAAGTCTTAGCTATTGTGAGCAGACAGTGCTAAACTTAGAGACTCCAGTTCCGGAGGCTCAATGGAAAATGAACTGTCTCAGCAAAATACAAAAAAATAAAACAAGTAAAGTAGCTGTGTTTTGTGCGTTTTAATCATTTTCATTATTTTCTTCCATTTTAAGACTAATACATATTTGCTGCGAGAATTTTAGATTTTTTTTTACTTTAATAGAAGCTGACAGTGGAACAAAGGACATGTTGTCCAAATGTTTTAAATTCCTAGATTGCGAGTTATTCAGTAAAATGCAAACATGATTCTTTTGATATCGTTCAATAATCAAAGGGTGCTGTGAGACACTATTACTCACAATGGCTCTCAGCCAGCCAAGGCTTCAGAGTGGCACCTCTGAATGACACCAAACTGTCCCCCTTAAATGCTGCTTACCTAAAGACACACATTTTTGTGTTACTGTGTGCTTTTCTTCACAGAACAGTTGCAATTTTGTTGTCTTCTTTTCAAACCATTACCAGTTTTCGCTTTGCTAGCATGGTTTTCCCGCTTCGTTTTTATAGTTAGCAAAGCGGTGTAAATGGAGTCTTTCAAAAGACCACAGCTTGAGAAGGCAAGTTTAAACAAGTGTGCACTGCCCTCACCCCACCTTGCTCCTGACTTCCTGCTCTGGAGACAACTGCCGTGACTCCCTCAGGCATTTACTCCCAGTGACTTGCTGGACCAGATTCAATACTATTGGTTAACTATAGACATTTTCGACAACCTCCTTACCAGGCCTTAGCATCTTCACACTCACACACACACACACACACACACACACACACACACACACACTCACACAGGTGCATATACACATGTACACACACACACACACACACATGCACACACACTCACACATACACTCACACAGGTGCATATACACATGTACACACATACACACACATGCACACACACTCACACATACACTCACACAGGTGCATATACACATACACACACACACACATGCACACACACACATGTACATGCACACACACACACAATACACTCACACAGGTGCATATGCACATGTACACACATACACACACACGTACATGCACACACACACATACACTCACACAGGTGCATATACACATGTACACACATACACACACACTCACACACACACACACGCACACACACTCACACACATTCACTCACACAGGTGCATATGCACATGTACACACATACACACACACATACACACTCACACATACACTCACACAGGTGCATATACACATGTACACATGTACACACATACACACATACACACACACATACAAACACACATACACACACACACACACACACTCAGGTCTTCCTTACTTACGATGTACAATAAGAGTTTTTACTCATAACAATGTTACATTGCTATATGTTTAAAATTCAGTAACCGCCATTTGCAAGTGAGCATGGGTAACCTTAGGGCTTTTCTTGTCCAGTGCTGTTTCCCTGGGTTGAATAACAAAGGCCTTGTCTCATTGCATGTTTGCTTAATTTCCTTTACGCTCATCATGAATTCAATCCTGTGTTTTCCAAAAGAACAATAAAAATTCTTCCTGATGCTGCCACGTCATCATCAGGCGAATAATTTCCCCTCTTTCTTTAGGAACAATCCTTTGAGCCCCATACTCTCTTGCTTCAATCTACAATGGTTGTTCTGGAAACTTCCATCACTATCATTCTGGGATTCTCTTCTCTCATCTCTCCTGTGTCAGATTCATTTCCTGGGACTCTTTTTTTTAATATTTAGCATAATTTCTTTATTGAATTTTTGAGAATTTCACATCATGTACTACCTCTCAGTCACTCCATGTCCTCCCCTCCCTCCTTTAATGCCCCCCAACAAAGATTTTAAGCAAAGCAAAGCAAACCAAATTCCTGGGTCTCTTACACTTTCTCTCATTTGAATTCTCTCCTTGCTTTGGCAGAGTACATTGTCTAATGCAGTGGTCCCCATCTTCTAATGCTGCCACCACCCTTTAACACAGTTCCGCGTGTTGTGGTGACCCCCAACCATAGAATTGTTTCATTCTACTTCATAACTGTAATTTGTTACTTTTAGGAATTGCAATGTAAATAACTTATATGCAGGATATTTCATATACAATCATCCAAAGCAACCTTGACCCACAGGTTCAGAACCATGCTCTAGTCTTCCTGGAAAGGATGACAATGCTACAAATTTTCATAGCGTTTTTTTTTTTTTTTTCAGAAAATGGTTTTTGGTGATCAGTACAATATTCTGAGTGACAATAAATTTTCTCTAAGAATCAATTAGAGTCTTGCTTTGCATTCCTTTAGCTATTATCCTTGAAGATCCTTCTGATGCCCAATTCTTGTATGTAATGGTGTTTGCTCTCCTATTAAAGGTCTTAGAGAGTACTCTATGAGTACTAGAACTTTACAATAGCATTCTATGATGTGGACTTTTTCTTAACTGTGCTGGGAACATGCTGGTCCCTTTCAATCTGTTAATTCACATTTCTCATAAATTCTTGGATTTTTTTTCTCCTGTATATAATTCATCAGGTACTAGGTAAATTCCTTCTACTTCGTTTAATTTTTTAGAAGTCATATTAGTTAGATATTTGAGCAAAGTTGTTGAATCGCACTGTAATTTTCACACTTCCTCCATATCTTCCATCTCGAGTTTGTTTGTGTTTTATTATTCTTTCAAGAGTATAGCCTCTGTTTTTATCTTCCAACTTACCTGCTTTTAAAATATATCATAAAAATAATAAAATAAAATGTATCATTATTAATACTATCTTTTGTTTTCAGTTCTTAAAGGCTTGCACTAGTTATTTCTAAGTCTATGGGACAGAATGCCTGACAGAAATAAGGGAGGAAAGATTGCTGTCTGCTCGTGGTTTTGGAGGACTCTGTGGATGGTCGCTTGGCCAAGTGTTTGAGTAGAACACCAAGGCAACAGAGGCTGCGAGAGAGGAGTTTCTCAATTATGGCTGACAGGAAGCTAAGAGGAAGGAAATAACTGGGGACCAGGAGTAACCTTCAAAGTGTTCCCCTTAAAGACCTGCTTCCTCCCATTAGATCTCCCAATCACCTCCTAATGTATGGAGAAAGACACACACACACACACACACACACACACACACACACACAGACAGATACACACAGACACACACAGACACACAGACACACAGAGACACACAGACACACACACACACACAGACACACACAGACACACACATACACACAGACACACACACAGACACACACATACACAGACACACACATACACACAGACACACACACAGACACACACATACACAGACACACACAGACACACACATACACACAGACACACACATACACAGACACACACAGACACACACACACACACATTACCGGATTGTTTATTTTGTTGCCTCCCTCTCCCATCACCCTCACAGTGGATGATTTTGTATAAGGACATTTCTAGTGAGACTTTAGAGCTCTCTTACCATTCTCTGAGAAAATCTGGGGGTGTAGGGGCTGAAGAGACGCCTCCATGCTTGAGAGGACTCGCTGCTCTTGAGGAGAACCTGGATTCAGATTCCAGCACCCAAATAGCGGCTTTCCATCCATACTTCCAGTTCCATGGGATCTGGCGCCCTCTCTGACCTCCATGGGCACCAGGTGTGTATGATGTAGACATATATAGATGCAGGATAAACGAACACAAAAGTAAAAATAAGCAGATTTTTTTTTAATTTTAAAAGAATTAGCATTCCATCTTGCTTGCGGGTTTCATCACAAGGTTTATAATCCTAACTGTCTCATTCACATCTTAGAGGGAAGTGTTAAAATTCTGCTCTTCTGCTCAGACGTTCATATGCACAAACGATGCTTTCATTTGGCCAGAGGACCACATAGTAATTAGACATCATGCTCTGACCTGTCGTCTAATACCTGATGCCTGGAAATCATAACCCAGATAGCATCAGCCTGAGAAGCAAGGGATGCACAGAGCAAAGGACTAGAGAGGGGCCCCTCCTTCTTCTAGACGTCAGGGAGGACCGCTCTCCCTTACCAAGCTAAGACAGTTTCTCTCTGTCTTCTGTAGCCATGTTCCAGATTTCAGCCAGTGTCTCTTTTCTGAACCCTCCCTATCCCTTATCCCTAGCATGCCCACAGAATTTGTGTTGTTCACCTTTTAGAGAGCTTTGGACAAGCTAGCAGGGCTTAATTACAAGTCTGTCTGTGTCTTTAACGTATATATTTTCCACAGCAGAGTGCATTCCAATTGCCCTGCATATTGCAATAGTATTATGAGAGAAGTAAGGGGAGATTATATGGAAAACAAGAGTTCCATGGTCAGAGAATGATATACACATCTTGCCTTGTGCTTCTAGTTTATGTTTCGGGGTATGAAATGTGGTCTCCATTCTGATTTAATTTCAGATTCCATCCATCATTTGTCTCCAGATATATTTAAGCCCTCTTGAAGCTGCCTGTGTCACCTCCTGTTTGCTCTAGTTAATATTAACCTATCGACATAATTATGACTCATAGATGGTAAGCCTTATGAGCAGAGCCTATTTCTTAATTGTTTTCACATCTTCTACATCCCTAGAACCCGGAAGAATAGCTGAACCAGCACTGGAAATAATAAAAATCTGGTAGAGGGGTTGGGAGGGAGAGAGGGGGGAAAAGAAAGGGCCATCCTTTCTCACAATATCATAGTCTCATGTGGCCACATATCCAGAGAGAGTCCATGAAACATGATGCATGCTCCAACATCTATCCAAAGGAAAAGACATCTAGTGCTGCGAGATCTGCACAGGGATGGGGATGTGGGTAGCGGTTAGGGGAGAGATCATTCATGTCTCCTTTCTCTCTCTACCGCTGGCCTTGCTCCAAGAAGTGTCGGCATTGTCACTCAGGCCATTATAGCCCTCCACTCCTGCGGGAGTCCTTTAGACAGTGCTGAAGGAGGTGAGATCTGCTTGTGCTCTCCTGATAGTAAATATCCATTCTGCTAAACAATTTAATAAGTAGTAGCCAAATGTGATGCAAGTGGTGCTCCTGGTAGAGTTTTCTGTTCAGTATGGGGTAAACTGATTTGGGGTGCCCTTGGAAACTCATTGTCATGTCTTAAATAGTTTCTCCAGGGGAAAGCATTTTGAGTTACAAATGGCTAAGTTATATATAAACTTTTGTAGCATGTTCAATCATATGCCAGGGACTGATTATCGCATTTGTAGTCCATCTGGGGCCATAAGAACAGAAGGAAAATCAAATCATCAACTGGATAATGTCACTGCTGGGGACAACAAATCCAAAGTATCAAAATAGTCTATAATGTGGGATATCACGTCAGAATGAAGATGAACACGTCTTGCACAATTTGTTCAAAGAGAAACTGGGAAGACGGTGGGGTCGGGAACCCCGGGAAAGTTGGATCTGGGTAATGGTAGATGGAGATGAACAAAACCCATTATATAAATGCATAAGATTTCCAAAGAATGAAGTTAAATTATTTAAAAATACAAATAAGCTCAAGCACCCAGGAAATTGGAAGATATAACTAATAAAATGTTCTCTTGTTTATAAAAAGAAAAAGAAAGAAAAAGGATGTAATGAAATCGTATTGCATCAGTCTGACTAGACTGTATTTTTTTTTAATTTATTCTTCTCTGATTAGACCGTATTTTCTTGTCCTCAGGGAATGAGATACTATGATTTATAAATTCAGAAGAATGGTGATGGGACACCGCTCTGTATGACACTTCCTTTATAGTGTTCAATACTTTACAAGTGAACTGAAGTTCATAGATTATAGATTTATGTTTCCTTTTTTTTTATTTTGAATACACTATAATATCCAACTCAGTCCTTCAAAATGAAATGAAGGTGTAATTTGAACTTTCAGAACTGTGAAACAAAGACCTAACGAAAGGGGGCGGAATGGAGCCATTTTCGTCTCTTCCTAAACCTGGGAACACAACAGGCCCGTTCCTCAACAATAGTCCAGATAAAGAACTGCCCCAAAACTAAGCTTGTGCTGCCAAAGGCTTTAGGACTAATTATATATCTTTGAGTAGTCGAGTACCTTAATTTAACATGCACACTCACACACACACACATATACACACACACAGACACACACACTTTATTTTTCTAAGATCTCTAATAATACTTTTAGGTTATTGTGAATTTATTAGTAATTTTCACTTAAGAATCAACACGTGCGATTATCACGTAACAGAATAAGCACATACATACCATTAAAGTATGGCTGACAACTAAAAATCACATATATGCATGTGTGTTGTGCATACAATTTTTCTATATGTATATATTATAAAATGATTATATCAAGATAAACAAGACATAATTATCAATTAATTCAATGCTTTTTGGGGGGGTTCAAGATTTACTAATGTTTCTTCATAGTCCGTTGCTGCTGAGGTATAAAAAAATTAGACGACCCTCCATAAATTAGGTGTCTATAATTGTTAATACTTAATTTTCCTGAGGATACTGTTTGCTTGCTAAATGATTCTGTTGTCTGAATTCTTTCTCCTTGTTTTGTTTTCATCAGTTTGGGGGTTTTATTGTTTGTTTGCTTGCTTGGTCGGTTTTGTTTAAATTATTTTAGAATTTAATACACAAGTACTTTGTTCACTGCCTACTGACTCCTCCCTCCAATTCTTCCCATGTTCCCCTTTGTGTTTCATGACCTCCTCTTCTTTATTACAATTCCGTACATATACATAGACATATTTTATATACATACATACATATATATATCTACATATATATACACATACATACACACTGTACTAAGTCATTTCAGCGTTGCTCATATGTACATGTGTTTAGCACTAAGCACTGGGGTCTAGGTAAGCAACCTATCAGGAAGCTCATCCCTGGGGAAGTCTGCTTCTACCCCTCTCCACAGCCACCAATTGCCACCAATAGCTCTTCGTCTAACTCTGGGTCCCTGTGAGATTAGTTCTTCCATTTTATAGTGTATATGTACTTTATACTGAAGGGACTGTGATGGCCTTTCACATTTTATAGTAAATCTGAAGTGTAAGTATATATTACTAGTTTATCATCAAATGTATAATTAAACTTGATTAACAATTCTCAATAAAAAAAAAACCATTTTGCTGAATTGCTAACCAAATACTTCCCTTAAAGGCATTTAAAAAAAAAGTCCTTGACATCCCCCTTCCAGAACCCTGTAGAAGCTCAAAACCTCAAAGTACTTTATAGATGGTAACAAGAATTAATATTTCTTTCTGTTGGCACGCTAATAATTTATTACCTACCACAGTGATTGTATGTTGTCAGTAAATGGGAAAAGGGGGGGAGATATGGTTAAAATCATATTTCCTAAGGATCCAATGTTTTCGGGTATTGCGCACAAATTTTCACCTGGAAACGACTCCTTCTTCAGAGGCGTCAGCTGTCAGTGCCTAGCTCTGACCCTGCTGCTACTCCGTCGCTCACCTTAGCCTCTCAGAAAATCTGGTTCTTTATTGGTAAATCTGCTTTGCCTCCAGGTGGATTGAAGTGCATTCTCTACAGTAGCACAGTTGTTCCGTCAGCCTTAGCCTCGTGGCTTTGACTCATTTCCTGCAAGCTGGGTTGCCTCCAAGGCGGACTAGCTGTGTGCCCAAAACAGACAAGGATGGAGTGGGGCACTGGGCTTGAGACCCTGGCAGTGTGCAGGGTCATGATCGCCAGGAGGCCTTCATACAAACACCAGAAGTCACAGCCCACCTCTGTGTAAGGAGCTGAATGACTCCCTTATCCCTGGTGTAGGGGGAAGAGATGATAGGCCACGGGCATGGGAGGCGAGCAGGCCATTTTCATCGCGGGTGACCCGCTGTGCTGGGCTACTGTCCTCCGCACTGATGAGCTCTGAAGGTGTGTGCCCTGAAGTGTGTCCCTTAAACGTGGTGATTATTTTTCTTCAAAGGGAAAAGGCAGCACAAGCTGGCTCACCAGCTTTTGCTCCTTGATGACAACAGCGGATTTGGCCTGATTTCCCATTCTCGGCAATCATTGTTGAGAGGAGAGGCAGCCTTTAGCTGGGTGACAGTTGACCTCCAACTAAGGAGCTGTCCCTTTACCTTCCAGCCTTTCTTTCCTTCCAAGAGGGGGAGGAGAGCATAGCACTAGCTAAAACAGAAAGGTAAAGGAAAGAAAGCAGGTGTGGGGGTGACGCATGATGTAATTGGTGGGGACGGCGTTTTTAATCTGTAGGACGGCTCTTCATGCTGTCCTGACTTTTAAGTCTGTGAATTGGAAAATGAATTAACTGTTCATATCGGGGATGTGGCCAATAAGCGCTGAACTATATTTATATGGTCGTGTAGTTCTTGAATTTCTGACTGTGTATTTTTAATATTTTTTTTAAAGTTTAAAAAAAAATATTCAAGGTAGGATGCAGGGGAGTTATCTCTAGCATGCTGTCACCGTCCCTGCCTTTCCCAGGAGAACCTGTAAGCATAGGACGATCACCAGATTTCAGACTTCTATGGGTGATTCATGCTGGACTGGGGGTTCCCTATCCGTGCCCCTAGAAGGAGCAAGGCCCCATTCAATGTCATCCCAAAGAAACTGCTCTCGCGCAGGAAGTACAGTTTGAAACTTAGATGGAAGTGCATTACTTCCCAATGATAGGTATTGAAAATAAAGCAACTGACAATGAGAGCCATTTGCGGAGATTGGATGGTCTCCTGTGATAACTTTTGGAGCATTTTATGTCACTGGGGAAAACCTTAGAGGTGTTTCTCGGTGGTGCAGTGTAAGATGAATTTCTCTTAATTGTCTCCCTCATTGTTATTACACATGAGTTCAGCATGAGTAGTCATGGAGGCAACATAACTGCTAATAGCACGCGCTACTAATGGCAGCTGAGTAGCTGAGGTTAACATAAACGCAGAGGGGTGAAGGTGTGGGGCTGGCTACAATTAATCTCAAGTAGAACCCAAATAAAGGCGAAGACCATCAACGTCAATAATAGCACCCTCCATGCATTTCACGAGAAGACAAGTTAAAAAAAATCGTCTTTGTTAAATACAGTGCTTTTAATTGCAATGGGGGAAATTCCTTCTGCAATGAAAATTGGGATGTCGCTTAACTTATACGGGTTGTAACTGGTGATGGACTTTGTGGACTTTCTAAATTTACTGCTAAAAGCTGGGTGTAAGCTATAGCTAAACAGGCAATCAAGATTCTAGACATTTCCATTAATGCACCTTGTAAAGACATAATTGTTTTCTTTTTTATCCAATGTTCATATATAAACTTATATGTGAACCAGTGATATCGTGCACCTGTGTTTCCAGCACTTCAAAAGATAAAGCAAGATCACAAGTTCAAGGTCAGCCAGGACTATATAACAAGGTCCAAGCAGCTTGAGCTACAGAGGAAAAAAAAAAATACTTTCTTTTAAAAAAAAAATAATAATTAGGATGTATACAGGTAAATGTGCATATTTTCTCAAGATCTTGATTTTCTCCAGGTCTGAAGATCTTCTGCCACCTGTTAATGTTTGAAACTAGTGTTCTATGGCTGCAGAGTAATTCAGTTGGTAGAGTAGTTGTTTAGCATGCGCAAAGACCAAAGTTTGATCCCAACACTATACAAAAACCTGATGTGCCCAAACCTATAATACCTTACCCAGGAGGCAGAGGCGGAAGAATTCGAAAATTGGTGCTGCCTGGCAGTGGTGGTGCACACCTTTAATCCCAGCACTTTGGAGGCAGAGGCAGGCAGATCTCTGAGTTCAAGACTACCCTGGTTTACAAAGAGAGTTCCAGGATGGCCAGGGCTATTACAGGGAGAAACCTTGTCTTGGGCATGGGGGAGAAAGAAAAAGAAAAGAAAATCTATGTCATCCTCAGTAAATTCCAGGTTAGCCTGGGATACTGGTGACCTTAAAGGGGAGAGAAGACTGATGGTGAGGAGGGAGGGAGAGAGAGAAAGAGAGAGAGAGAGAGAGAGAGAGAGAGAGAGAGAGAGAGAGAGAGAGAGAGAGAGAGAGAGGTTGTTTCCCAAATAGCATATTAGAATTCTAGTGGCATTTTTTAAGATCTTTCCCAAGTTTATCATTTGTCAATTGCTTTCTTTGTGCTCTTATTTCAAAAATAGACTTTCTGAATTTTAACACGTCACTTTTCAAGGCTTTGTTTTTTTTAGGCATTCATAAATTGTTCTTGATCTTGTGATCATAAAGATACTTTCCTGAGGTGTTAAAGTTTTATGCTAATAATTATCCTTGGTGCATTTAAATATTCAATTCACTTGGAATTAAATGATATGTATAGTAAGAAATGGGCATTCCATTTCATTTTTTCCCACCTCAATGGCCAACAACCCCTGTACTATTTGTTGTAAACCACATCCTGTGGACTAAACAGGAAGAAATCCCATTACTCAAGATTGAGGTTGCCTCTACTAAGCTCCCTCTTCCATTATTCCAATTGTCTTTCTGTGTACCGATAGTGTGTAGTTTTACAAAACAGATGTCTGGACAGCTTTCCCGATCTGCTCAGAATCTGCAGAGAGGGTTCCCAAGAAAACAGCCACTGCTGTCAAAAGAAATGGTAGGCTAACGTTGGCTCACTCATTCACTCATCATCCACCCACCCATCCATCCATCCATCCATCCATCAAATATGATACCTAGCATATTTCTGAGGAATTGAAAAGTGAATAACACAACCACTAACCCCAAAGAAGGACACCTAGGGAGGGAGGCCAGCAAATAATTCCATTTTGTTCCATTATGAGCCAGAGCAAAAGCTGCACACCAAGCAGTGGACACCTGAGGGAAGGAAACAGTCATGCTAGGCACACTTAGACAAATCTCAGCTGTTTTAGCCAATAAATGGTAGTTTCAGGATAGCCTAAGGACATAAACAGGCTTTTTTCCAAGAAAGAAGAACAGAATTACAGCTGAGGAAAACCTCATTCAAGTGTGAAAGCACAAGGCTCGTTTCATAAGAAATAATTACAGGAGATCGGGCTAGAAAGGAAAGTCTGCCCAGCTGAACTTGAACTCTACTCTGTAGGCAGAGGAAGAGTGGGGATTGTGGTGGTGTGAAAGCAAAGGTCAGTGGGATAGAGGGCCAGTGCCACGCTTGGAAAGACCAGTTCAGAGGCTGGCTGGTGTGATGCTACTGTGGGTCTGACTTGCCAGAAATGAGTCAAATGGGAGTCAGTCTGAAAACTTTCAAAGAGAATAATAAGGCATGACAACGACTGGCAGTTGTCCTGGAAAGAGTAGAGTAAATGTCAGCAAAGTTTCTAACTTGAGCAACTGAGTAGATGGCATATCACACTGCTGGGAAGTATTATGAGATAACTGTGCAAGGCAAAGGACAGTTCCTATTTGGCTATGTTAAGCTTAAAGGGCAAAGGACAACTATGCTGGGAAGTAAGTACCACGTTAGAAGCACAAGCTGATAGTTTATCCACAATCAAGGACTAAGCGTGTCATGGTCTCAATTTCCTCCTGAGACCTCTGTCAATAGCCAGGATCCTCAAATATACTAAATCCCTCCTTTATATTCTACAACTGCTAAAGATGGCTTTGCCAGATCCCTCCAGGCATTGTCACTTTATATATTTGCATCCCTAAGGCATAGCTAGGATATCACTGTTCCTCTGCTTTTATGGGATGGGGAGATGAGTGCTTACTGAATGGATGTCTAGGAGCTTCATTGCTTTAAGAGGGCATTGTTTATAGGAAGAGTATCCCCACCAGAAACTCCTCAGCTCTTACAAGACAGTGACGCTTCATTTCAGATGTTCCCCTATCACCTCTCCTTCTAGAACATTCTATTAGCAGTTGTAGAGGAACTAGGGATGCCCAGAATTCATCGTGGAGAGAACAACATAGGGACAAGAAGAAGGACTTGGAGTGTTAAAAGTCAGAGTATCAGTCTAGTGTGATGACTCGGTGTGTGAAGTCCTTGCCCCCAAAGTATGAGGGCTTAAGTAGAGAAACCCACAGACAAACCAGACAGATTTGGAACCCACTTGGAAACCCTGCACTCCAGGGACAACCTGACCAGCTAGAGCAGCCATAACCACTGAGTTCCTGGTTCACTGAGAGGCCCTCACCTCAATGAAGAAAAACAAGACAGTCTAAGAACACATCTGAAGTCAACCCTAGGTTTCCACATGCATGGACACACGTGTGCATGTGTGTCTGTACACAAACATGTGCACATATTCACACACATGTCCAACACAGGCAAACAAGCCAAAACAAATGTGGAGATCATTAACAAAGAGATATGTCCTGTGCCATAGTTAGGATAAGATGTGAAAATTACATTTGCAACCTAAAACAGAATCATTGAGAAGTTCATTTCTATTTACTTATACAATACCTGAATGTGTTTTCCCATCTCATGAACTTTGCCAATGACTGCCATCATTTAAAGACAATGATAAACTTTGGAGATTAATTAAAATGTATAGTTGAGTATAATATCGCATGCCTACTGTCACAGAACTTGGAAGGCTAAAGTGGGAGAATCTCTGTGAGTTCAAAGGCACCCAGGGCTCCAGAGTAAGTTCCAAGTTAGCGTGGGCTGTATAGTGATGACCTGCCTCTGGGGAAGAAAGAGGGGGGCCAGGAGGGAAAGGAGACTGGGTATTTATTGCCTTGCCTAGATATTCTATGTGCTCTAGGACCATCCCCCGTGTTAGGCTAGGAACTAATAATAGATGTCCTGAGGATAAAGCATACAGTAAGCTGTAATGTGGTGGTTATTGTCAATTTAGACCAGATGCCACTGACTCAAACACCAAGAGTCTGTTGACTTATGGTATAGGACGTTAAACATACTTGTACAGTATAATGTTAAAAAAATCCATTATCTAAGTGTTATACACCCCCTTGACTCTGCTATTATATATCAATGCCTATGTGACTAGACATAAATATATATACATATGAATATATATATATATTCATCCCTGGCATGCACAACATCCTCAACTCAACCCCCAGGAACTGGTAAAACTACATCAAACTTTGTGAAAGATGGCAGGCAAACCACCAAATGCAGAGACGTGGAATGGACTGTCCTTCCCAGCCCTCTGAAGGAATCAACTCTGTCTTCCCTTGATCTTGAACTTACAGCCTGCAGGACTGTGACACCTAAAATCTTAGCTATCTGAAGCATCCGTTTTATGATGCTTTGTCACAGTAGCGCAAGCTAATGCATCCTTAGCCTACATCCCAGAGACTATCCAGAGAAATGATACTGCTACCTCTATTGCCTCTTAAGAGCAGAATTGACAACTGACTAAAAAGTTAATCATTTCTCAGCCATTCGTTTTATAGCCTTCTGGTGCCTAACATTGTAATTGCCATCTGTGGAGTGAGAGAAGGTCTGATGGAAACGTGTTCTTTACGTGAGTGATGTGCACCGCACTGATGGATGGCTGATGGAAGTGTCTGGGAGAATGAGGCCCTGATGTAGTAAAACACGATCCTGGCTGTATATAATCTCAGCTTATTGGAACCAAGGGCCCATTACATAAAGACCCTGCTTTGACATTAAACTGATGCCTGTGTTAAAAAGGCACTAATGACAAATGTTCAAAAATAATCATAGGCAAGTATAAAGGAGGTGCTCATATTCTTTGCTTCTGTATAGAAACAGTCAAAACTGGTTATGGAATATCAGAACATCAGTAAGGCTGGAAAGAGTTTTGACAGCAGAGAGAGGCTTATGGGAGAGGACTTGGAAAGAACAAGCTGTGAGATCAAATAGCACTAAGTTCCATCCCCTACCTGCTACCTCCTAACTACACAGCCTCGTGAAAGTCATTTCTCCCTCAGAGATTCTGTGTGATGACCTGGAATGCGGGATAACAATGTCTCCACCATATATGTGATCTTGGGATTAAGAGATAATATTGGAGGCTGGAGAGGTGGCTCGGTCAGTGGTTAGGAGCATTTGCTGCTCTTGCAAGACAACCAGTTCCCAACTTGCAGGCCAGGCAGCTCACAACAGCCAGTGCCTTTTGATCCAGGGAAGTCAACATCCTTCCTTTGTGGGCATCTAAACACACACACACAGAGAGAGAGAGAGAGAGAGAGAGAGAGAGAGAGAGAGAGAGAGAGAGAGAGAGAGAGAACAGACACAGAGAGACAGTCACAGAGAGACAGACACATATTCTTTAAAGATAATATGGATGTTCCTGTCACAATGCCTGCCAGCATGCTCAATAAAACTGTCCAATAAATGGTAGCTACAAATTTCATACTTGACCTTGTTGTCACCAGAGGTAACCATTCTCCACTCCAAAACTGGAGAAATTGGAATTAAAAGTCTGTTAGCAAAATCCCAATTAGTGACCCTGCAAATGCCTAGGAAAATAAACATTGATATTGCTACTGAAAATTCTTTCTTCTCCACCGTGTACCCACACTATGAACTGAATCCCTGGAGTATGGTGACATGGCGCGCTCTTGGGTTTGAATGCGCAGTGGATAGTTAGTCCAAATGAAACTTCTAAAATGCTCACTACTCTGAAGGACAAATTAAAAATAAGGCAGGCTCTGCTCACAGAAAAGTGATGTGGAGATGGGGTTTAGAACACTGAGGAACACAGCAGGCCCTCCTTAACTTCAAGGAGACATCTCTTTGAGGCCCTGGGATACAGGCCATGCTTTTGAAGTCCATTCCGATCAGCCCAGCCTTCGTATGTATTTTCTGAAGGAGGTGGTCTGGAATGGTAAATACAAGGCAGGCAAGAAACTCCACTGTCATCCTGGGCATTGCTTCCCTGAAGGAAAATAGCCATATTCCACCGTGAGTCTGAGTCAGCAGCATGGAAATTATGCGAGATGGTTTGGACTTAAAAGTACCTTTCATGGAGAAGGGACTAGTCAAATACCTCATTTGGTGTGGTAGCGACTGAAGGCTGTGCCACATGGCACCTGTTACGGCCACTCTCCTGCTACCAGACATTCACGAACCTCAGAACCTTCCGCTTGAACTCTGTAAGTCCAACATGGCCATGTATCTCCCTGGAGGTTAATTTTTTTCCTGGCTTGGATGTAGGGAATTACTCCAGGTAATATCCTTCCATGTTCCCCATTGAAATTGCTCATTAATCAGCCTTGAACTTGCCAATGAGAAATCGCATCCATGGAGCTCTAAACTTGACGGGATTAGAACAAATTAGCCTAAGACATGGGGTGGCAGGCTCAGGTTAATGCGATGAGCCCTGAATATGCAATGTAGGGGACAGAACATCCCTTGAGTGGCAGGGATGGGAGGCATCCATTTCTGTGGCTGAAACAAAGGGATATCAGAGTAGCTTCTTATAGATAGAACACAGTAAGGATCGCTTTTGCGTGCAGCACTCGAAACCCAGAGATTTAGACAATTTAGGAGCTATGTGGGATCTTACATGTGTGTTACTGAAGCCACTCTGCTCAGTAATGAGTAAACTGAAAAGTCATTGTTATGAATAAATTCACCAAAACCTCAAACCAAGTGTCTTCTTTCCTGACTTGGGGAATCTATCTGAGTTTATGTTATTGGCTATTTAAATAATAGTTAGTCCTTCCAGGCACTACAGTTGCCTTGCAAATAAATTACTCACCCATTCATCTAGTGACAGAGGCCACCCTTGCCACTGGAAGTACAGAGCTAATGGACAGTCAGAACTCTGTTTAACACCCGCACCCCATTCCTGTCCTAGAATAAGCCACTCATTCAGAACTACATAACTTATAACTACATGAGGTTTTTTTTTCTTTTCTTTTTTTTCTTCCCTTAAAAAGGGGACATCACATTCTGTCCTCACTTCTGGGAATATGAACTGTGGTTCAGTGCCACCACTGAACACCTTAAAGAGAGACATTTCAAACTCCCGGAAACATGTCTTTGACTTATTGGCAAGCAGTAGTTGGGATGAAATGGGCAAAGACTTGCAAATGACAGGTGAGGGAAAGCAATGGCCCACTGAAAAACAATGCCAGAAGCTCTCATACCCAGAGGCTCCAAAGTAGGATTGCCATTGTGTATTTATCTTGAATGGTAAAGTTCAACCTGATGTATGAGGACTGACCAAATGGCTCCCTAAGTTCCTGCCCCATTGAGGTTGAATTTCCTTCACACTGGGGAGGAAGGAGGTTAGGGAGCAGCACCCTAGGGTCAGGTCTCAGGACCTTAGAGATAACAGTGCCAACTCTTCCTCTTCCTTCCATCCCTCTGTCCTCCCACCTGCCACCTTCCAATTTCCTCACACGTGGAATGAACATTCTGAAGTCAGTTCACTGGAAACACATACACACACAAAGATAAATACCTCCTCCCTCCTTCTTTATGACGCAGTTCATTGCTGTCTCTCCCTAGACCAGCATTGCTCAACCCATGCTTCACGACCCTTTGAGGATGGAGCAACCCTTTCGTGTCATCAGAAAACACAGATATTTGCATTCTGATCCATAAGAGTAGCAAAATTACATTATGAAGTATCAATGAAAATTATTTCATGGTTGGGGGGTCACCACAACATATGGACCTGCATTAAAGTGTGGCAGCATTAGGAAGGTTGAGAACCACTGCTCTAGACCTTTCCCTATAACTTTTCTGCATTTGTAGCATCACCTATTTACATGCTGTCTCCTAGGAGACAGGCAACATTTTGAGGCTAGAAGTGATAGGAAAATAGTCTATGAATCATAGCCTTTATTTATCATAACATACTATCTCAAGCGTGATTTCATTTCCTCTTGAAAAAAATCAATTCTATTATTTAAGGACTTGGACGGAGCTTTTAAACCTACTCATTCATATTTACGCTTCAAACCTTTGTAATTCTGCTGTAACACTGTTTCAAACCATTGTAACTCTGCTGTAACAATGTTTCAAACCGGCATGATTCTGCTGCAACAATGTTTCAAACCATCGTAATTCTGTTGTAACACTGTTGCTGTGTCTTTGTCCTCTTCTCCAAATACTTCAATGGCGGCTGTGCACCTAGCCTATTTCTGTGCTCCTAGCCTATTTCTGTCCATCCACTACAGGGACACTAAGCCAAAAGGTTAGGACATTTTGAGATAACAAACCCATGAATACCTCAAATGTCAGCCCCTACTGCTTTTGATCGGCATATAATTGTCCACATTGATGAGAATGGCGTGACATTTTGATTAGTGTATATATTGGGTAGTGATCAATTCAGAGTAATTAGCCTATCCATCACATTAAACTTCAAACATGCCTTTATGTTGAATATACTCAAATCCTCTCTTCTAAATATTTTTGAGATATTTCCCTCATTATTATTAATGAAAGTCACTCTGTTCGTAGAATATATTCCGCATATCTAACTCGAATATTGACCTTTTGTTCCTTCTCTCTGCTTTCCTCGGATTCCAGTAACCAACAGTTTATATTCAACGTCTAGGTGCTTAACTACTCTAGATTCCATATATGAATAAGATCATGATATTCATCTTTCTGTGCCTGGATTCTTGTTGTTTGAGACAATGCTCCTTTGCATAGCCTTGGCTGTTCTAGAAGTAGCCCTATAGACCAGGATGACTCCAAACTCTGCCTAACTCTGCCTTCTGTGTGCTGGGATTAAAGGCATGTGACCACTGCTCAGATATGCCCCATGAGCCAAGATCTGGCAAAGCAGTTCTTGGTGATAAAGCATGGTTTCTGCATGATAGTCCTCAGGTAGGGTGGAGACGAAGCAGAGAAGACAGCTTCCTGGGGCTCCAGGTGGCCTCTGCTGGTTGAGAAATAAAGAACGGACCGGGTTCAGAATATTTGATCCAGAGGCAGAAAGTCAGATCCACTAACCAAGCCACATCTCCCCTTCTGCCTTTCCCCAGCCCATGGTTAGCCCTTGGTTCTGTCTTTTGAGAACCCCCTCTCCCGTGCCTCCTTCCTCCCGGAAGCTTGTATTGTCTTTTCTGAGGCCCCATCACAATGTACAAAGCATTATTCTATCCAACACATACTTTTCATAAGTATTTAAATAAGAAGAAATGGGTTTCAAAATAAAGGAAGAAGAGAAATTGCACTGTGCGTTTACATTATTGGCATTAAAGAAATACATTGTCAGTATTAATTAATATAGTATTAATTATTACCATTAATATTCTTAATCTATTAAAGGGGCTGGCAAGATGTCTCCGTGGCTAAAGTTACTTGCCCTACAAACCTGGCAACATGAGTTCAATCCCCAGAACCAAAATGTAAGGTGAAAGAAAAGAGTCAAAGGTGGTCAGAGAGAATCTACTCCTCAAGGCTGACCTCTGGCCTCTGGCCTCTGACCTCTGACCTCTGACCTCTAACTTTTACATGTATACTATAAACACATACATGCACACAGAAGCATGTACACGCATGCACACACATGAATTTATTCATACACTCTATTTTTTTTATTTTTTTATATATGTCTGTATGAGGGTGTCAGAGCCTCTGGACCTGGAGTCACAGACAGTTGTGAGCTGCCATGTGGGACCTGGGAATTGAATCCAGGTCCTCCAGAAGAGCAGTCAGTGCTCTTAACCACTGGGCTGTCTCTCCAGCCCTGGCCATCCCAAATTGTAGTGATATCTTTTATATTTGCCTTCAAGCTGATGTTTGAAAGGCATTAAAAATCCTGAAAGGTTTGAGGATCCAAATATAGACATAAAGTTCAAACTGACTTGGGTTTCAGTAACCGTAAATTATATTTACATAGAAAAGCATTTCACCTCGATAGGAAGGCTTTAGCTTCATTTACTAATATATATCCCTACCTTCACAATCCATTTATTTGGTTTATTGTCTGGTCAATGAGTGTTTATGAACACAGGCCAAGGCTGAACAATGCTGACAGTTGACCATTCGGCACACTAAATGGATGTGCCCACCTCACATACCAAACAGCATCAAACAGACTTCAATCTGATGATCTGGCAGAGTGCCCGGTCCTTTGCTCCATCACGTGCCCCTTTGGGCATCAATTGTCAGTGTACAATGTTATGGACCATGAGACAATCCTGAAACTGTCTGAGCGTGCTCCATGACAGCCCTGGAAAGTGCCTTCTCTGGTAACTATTTGATAACGTGGCTTTTGTCCTTTACCCTCAGCCATCTTATCCAAACCTGGTAGGGATAAATCCTCACCCCTGGGTTTCCTCTACTGTGAGGATAAGCTGGGGCAGTTTGAGATGGCAGATTGATCCTGGCAATGATTCCTGTAGGTGTATTTCTTCCACTTACCTCTGTATGGCTGTGACGAGGGGCACACGTTGTGGCTGAAGCCTCCTGCTCCACTACTGGAGAAAGTAGCTCACAGCCCAGACCCCCCGGGGGGAGTTATATCCACAGTGACCTGTTTCTGTACCAAGAATGCCTTTTATTGCCCCCATTTTAACCTTTTTTGAAGAATCCCTTTCCTTCTCTAACAAGGACAGATGTGCTGAAGGTTGTATCTAGGTAGAAGAATGAATGTACCCATAAAAGTCATTTGGATAGCTGCGCAGATCACTTACGGAAATCTTTGAGCACTACTTCTGTTCATACTTAAATGCTACAAATAATGCCAATTAATATATAACATCATAGAGTGAATGGTGTAGTGCTTAGTGGAGTCTAAACCGCAAATATTCTCTTCCAATGAGGGCACTAATTTCACTACTGAGGGCCAGTTGTCTTCTAGGCATCCAGCTGAGAGAAATGATCTTCCCTCCTGTTCCTCTCCCCTCCCCCCCCACTCCATTCACGTTTCAGTCCAAGACCAGGTGGAGTGGCACCGCCTTGCTGATCTCTGCACCCATTGTCCTTTCCCTTCATCCTGAGGACCTCCTAGCCATCCCCGTGGGTTTTGGAACTGGACAAAACAAAACACCTAGTCCAACTCTTCTATGTTTTTGTCTTAGTGAGGAAAATGACCTGAAGAGATAAAGCTAATGGTCCTACATGTGGGACATGACCATCCACTACTCCTCTCTAGACCCATACAAAATCGCACTGCTAGACTCTCGTCACTTCCATCCATCAAGCTCAGGTTCCAGGCTCTTCTTTCTTAGCTCTTTCTGTGGTTCTTAATAGTCTCCAGAATAAAACTACACGTCTAAGCCTAGCATTCAGGATTAAGTTCACTCTCTGGCCTGTCATATTTTACAATCTAGCACACTGATGTACATACTGGCTACTCCTCCCCACATGGAATTTATTCCCACACCCACAAAAGCATGACTGGCAAGCCTGGATCGCACTCATTTTCCAGGGCAAATGTTGAGAGCTCTGCTTTCCGAAATACCCTCCCTGCTTCCCCTCTGTCGAAAAGTAACCTCCACTTTGGTATCCCTGCTCCTTGTCCATACTCCCTGTGTAATTATTGAGTGAATATGCATTGATATTCTCTGCTGACTCGAACCTTCTTAGGGAGAAGATACTAGTGAGCCTGATATTCTTTATGCAAAACTTTTGCATATGGCATTCACTCACCTAAGGATTCGGAGTGAACCTATATATTTGCAAATTATTAGCGAGTAAAGTCAGAACTTTGTCAGATCTTAAAGCCAAATGTTAACCTTTCTTTTTATTCTTTTAGTCACATAATTGAAGTAGAGCCCAGTTATATGGTGATGCTCAGCTTAATTGTTCTGTTCAACAATGCAACCATCTACTTGAAAACATTTAAAACAAATTATATGCTACTGGCTTTAGTTGACATGAAAATATAAAACATCAAATAAATACTTTTTTTTCTTCTAAAGCAAAAAATGTTACCCCCTCCCATACACACACCCAAATTCTCACACAAAAGACCAAAATCATGTCAGAAACACTTACTGCCATCTTGTGGACAGAGAGATGGTAGCAAAACCCTTAAAAGGGGCTGAGTAGTTGCATTTTCATTAGTAGTAATTCTGAATGGTTAAGCCAAAAGAAGAATTTTCTTCTTTAATTAAAACATTTTCCCAGAAAGGGTTTGCTTAGATGTCTTTGCTAATTGTTATCTGTTGTTGTAGAACTCCAAAGTGGTAGTTGGAAATGTGCATGCAAAAAAATAGTCCTAGTAGTCTCGTTCCTAATATCTGGGAGTGGTGGGAAGTGATCGTACAAAGATGACTGAGTAAACTTCTATTGCTACAGCTTCTTGAAGTAAGAATGCATGAGAATTGTTTTAATTAATATATTAGCAATTAGCAGTTTGTACCCAGAAGCACACAATTAACGGAGGATGGTTCCATAGTCTACTAGCTGAATTGCTCCCAAACAAGTAGATGTCTAAGTCAGAGAAATGTGCATTTCTTCACATTACTATTAAGTCAGTATTTCACAGAAGGTACCGCCACAGAGGTACATTATGGCCATTCACCTGCTGGAAATCAAATTAATTCCTAAGAATCCATTCCCTAAAAATGATAGGGAAAACACAATAAACATTAAACAAAAGTCACTTCCTTTTGCTTCTATAAGGAACCTTTCCCTACAAACCTTTTCTTCTTTGGGCTCTTCCTGGTAAATCATCAGCCTCCTAATTCAAAGAACATGGGCGCTTGAACTGTTTCCCTTCTGGATTAAATAGAGTCCTTAATCAAATGCTGAGCCAGGCCATATCTGAAAACATCTTCATGCTATTATTTTGTCTCTGGGGAGCTTTATTGCCTTCTATTTGTCTGTAATGAAACTCATATATGGCATCGAACTTGTCTAAAAGAAATGATTTCTTATATGCACAAAATTATTCCCGAAAAAGAACCTTGGATGCTTTAAGTCCATTTGTGAAGGCAGTTATTCCTGCAAAACCCCCACCCTCCACCTTCCCACCCTTGATCACTGACCCTGCACTCTGGTTTGAGGGTGCCAGGATCACTGTGTTTCAGATTTCCCTTTCATCTTTGACTGCCTTTGTTAATCACTCTCGAACAGTTGTTTAGAATTTAGCTATCAGATATGTCTCTGCTGCCCAGCAGTTGGGCAGGAATGGAGTACTAGCTCAGATTGTAGGGAGCGCTCAGGTTAGTACCAGGTTCTATTGCAACAGTGAAATAAAGAGTGGTTATATTCATGAGGAGGGCAATGACAGGGGTCTGAGCCAGAATCCCTGGGAGAATGCTGCTGCCAGACTTAAGCCCAGCAGGAAGAAGAGCGGGTGATGGTCTGAAAACGAGGCAGAAGAGGTGCAGCTACTTGGCTCCCTATTGGGAGCCCAGCATCTTTTTATCAATGCCAGGAGAATAGAACTCACTGATGGCCTTAAAGCAGGCAAGTGACATGGCA